>JADOBS010303132.1:0-16842 GCA_015708375.1 Cydonia oblonga
TGGACTGCAATCATAATAGATCAAAGTTGAAGTGTGCCACAGAAGGAAGCATACAGGGTAATAGTTTCCAGCTATTGGTTGGTTCACTTGTAGGTCCCAATCTGTCCTGAAATCTCGAACCTGCCAGCCATTTGAAAGGAATAAATTAAGTTACCCTGAAACACTATTTAATCCAAAACAAACTTAATGCATAATGCAGCTTCCAAGATATCACTAGTGGGTTATCCATCCATGAAATTTAAACTTGGCAAAATAGACAGCTTAATAATTATTGTGAGAACATCAAAATAGGATGTTCCTGTCTTTGTCACAGTGATAAATAATGCAACTAAAATTTCCAAGACCACCGTATATCAAACAATAAGATCTAAGAGGTAACAAGTATCAAAATACCCGTTTAATGAAGTCCCGGCCGTTAGAATCTGTGTAGAATGTCTTATTGGTCTTCACGGCTGTTGTAATTTGCGTTGTGATTTCCTTCCCAATCCCATCATCCGTGGGTATAGGCCCGATCTAAAGTTTTGACCATAACAGTTAAAAAGACGAGTTCTATAATAGCCACAACATGAAAATTTGTTTATCTTTTAACTAAATCAGTACACAACCGTAAACTTACAGTGAACTCAATTTCAGCATGATCCTTTTCCTTGTACACCCTTGTAATCTGTTTGTGCGTGGCATTTTGTTAATATAAGTACAAACTTGTTCTGCAAAGTTACTATCCAAAAAAATTTGAACAAGTGCACTATCGTATTGTTTAAGTGTCGTGCATGCACAAATAAGAAGAGTATTATAGGATCAAATAAAACCATTACACTAAAGTTCACCTATTCAAATGGAAAATTGCAAAACCTCAATTAATGTACATTGCATGACACCCAAAATATTTTTTATCAAGGCACCCAGGTGAACTTTTTATAGAATTTCTCATGCAAATGAAAAAAGAGGAAAATCTAGACTAAGGACCATAACATTTGTCTATTAATTAATCGGAACTGCAAAAGTTAAGAAGGTTCGCTGATAAACATAGAGCATCAACTACAGTTTCTTTGGCAACTGAATCACCTGAGATACCCATGGATTGAGCTGTTGATGTACTTCGTCTAGAACTGGACCCCGCATGACAGTTAGAGGAACCTGGAAAAAGGTTAAAATTTTGCGTAACCTCAGTCATTCAGTTCATCTAAATTGAAAAGAAAAAAAAAATCAGGAGCAAAAGATCATTCTTCATCAACAAAAAGTTTGGTCAAGTGCTAATATATTTGACTACCTTCTGTTCAGACTTTATAGGAACTGTGCTATTTGGTCGAAACACATATGCCCCAGATGCCTTCAGAAAGAATTAAAACCCCAAATGATAATCAATCACACAAATATTTGAAGTACAATGAAAGCTACAAGATATTTTGTATGTTACCACCTGAGGATCTTTGTCAGTCCCGTCATTTCCACTATAATAACTATATGATTGTTCAGCAGATGATGTAACCTTCAATTAAAAATATATTACATAACAAATGTTAGCATTATTGATACATCAATCAGAAACTCGCATTAAGTGAAACTTAAGATTCAAAGACATATATATGCAGAGGGGGCGTTGAGGGAGAGCGAAGGGTGCAGTCGCACAGGGCCCCAAATTTGAAGGGGCCCCTAAATTTTTGCCATCTAACATCATGTAATAATGTTTTATATTTAAAAAATTGCTTTTGCTAGCACTTTAAACCGCATTGTGCACTCCTTATAAGAGATGCCAAGGGATAAAGAAAATGATATTAACTCAATATAAAAGTATGAGGAAAAAAAAAAATTAAGCCTACCTGACTTCTGCTATTAACATAACGAGCAAGTTTTCCTTCATCTGCAGAATAATGCAGCTTTAAACTTCCTTTCCCAACTTCTATGGTCTTATTCACACTTCTTTCTGACGAGTATACTTTGGAGACAGTTGAACCACGACCTTTATATCAAAAGTAAAATAATATAACATGTTTTGCTAGTGTGACAGGGCAAGATAAATTTGTTCTGCTATAGATGAACAATGCATTACAATGTAAATGGCATTACTAACCTGTCTGTTTAGCAATTGAGACAATGTAAGAACTGAAACCAATTGGTGGTACTGTCACTGAAAATGCTAGCCAATACTTGGGTGGTTCACCTGAAGTTTTACCCAAATATGCTCTAACATAGTAACTCCTTAACCTCAAAGAAGTGTTTGATAGGGGTAGAAGCTGAGCTTCAATTTCTGTTCCACTGGAATCCTGAACAGTAACCTTTTCATTGGAAATCTGCGACAAATTTGTGTTGCAGTCAACCACATAGAAGTGACCATCAAATTTTAAGGTTATGTTAATTTCCAACAAGCACTGTAAAATTTAATCCATAAAAAAGACGGCTCTTTCAGATGATACAACATCTACATTTATTGGATTATTAAACAAAGTACAGAATGGTGACTGTCATCGTAAGTTGCTAGAAATGCAAGTCATGGCTTTAAGAAAAGCAAAAAGATGATGAAAGATATGGATGATATAAGAAGACTTGATTAACATTAAAACTGTAAATAAGAGACAATGATGAGATATAATATCAATACACACATCATTAAAGGTTAAAGGAAGAAGGAATAAGTAAAATTAGTACTCACGGGGATACGTATCACTTCTTCTCTCTTCCAACCAAGTGGATTGTAGACAACAACAACCTGCAAGGAGGATTCCGTATGATGTTAAAGTGATATGAAAGGCCAGTTCTAAATCTTCAGTTTGACGTAAGCATACAGCTTAAGAAGTTATAGTATGCTTACCAAGTTTTTGCCATCAGACAAGACAGCTTCTGATGGAGGACAATAACTAATATTTAGGAGAGGACACTGCCAACAGAAAATAATGTACAAAAGAGATTTCATAAGTAAAGTTATGATCTTATAAAAAAAAAAATAGTAATGTTATGACAATTGGGGAAGTGGTCATTTGAACTTGGTATCTCCTGTTCACAGGAGAGGTGTGGCTACCAAGTGGTTTATATCCTGGCCCTATCAAATTTTCATCAAAATACCAAAAACAAAAGGATATAATGTTTCAAATGCCTTTTTACCACTTGTGGATAAGGATTTGCTAGCATAGTATGCATAAAAGATACACATGCACATACAAGTTTTAAATTCGACCACTGTACGTAGTTTGTCTACTCTTCCAGTGCACAAACTTTTCAAATTTCAATTTTTTTATAAAGAGTCTGTGCACACACTTTTCAACCTTCAGAGTATCAAAGAAATTCGTGCTAAGTTTAAAAATATATTGCCTGTTGAAAATTTGTGACAGTTTGCTCCTGTCCGGATCTTGATTCTGACTTGGTAAGGTAAGCAAGAGAGGAAGCAACCACCTTTTCAGCCTGCAGAGAGATATGAATATATGATTTACATATTAAATTAAAATAAATACCAACAACGATAAGAAAAAGTGTAATGGGAACATTGGAAGATAAAGTGACTTTGACCTGTAAATAGCCTATTGACAGTCGCATTGCATAATCAGCAGCAACATGCTGTCTTTCTGTACCACTAACTGCATCATGATGCTGAGCAATAGCCAAAGCATCAGCTAATGGATCAGTGTTTGGTCCAGAATCACTTCTGCCTCTAAAGAATTCCAATTGCCTAGCTGCCTATTAGCAGAACAAGGAAAGCAATAATGGTTAGAAAACCTATAAGGACCAACCTACTTGACACTAGAACCGCATCACAAAAGGAGGCAGGAGATCTTACCTGATAGTAACCACTCATACTTCTGACATAACCTTTAAGGGCTGGACGACTTGTAAAATAACCAGTCCAATATGCATTAGGTTTATCTGCATACCTGAAATTGGTACCTTTAATACAAAGACATAGAAATGTATGATACGTAGGATTAAAGGGAAAGATTTGTTAAACTCACGGGAAGAAATCATCAGTTTTTAGAGGCCATTGTTCATTTGTCGCATATTTTGCATCGGTGTAGATTGATGGGGTTGAATACAATGCATTGACACGCCCATCCTATTTTCCAAATGAAACCAATTTTTCAAATTATCACTTACAATCTCATAGTTTAAAGGCTGGGATGAAACAATATAAACTTTACGTCTTTATACGTCTTCTTGGTACATTCATTGTCTAGACGCCGTACTATAAGTACCTGATTGACATAATGAATGAATTTGTCCATCTGCCTGAACCATGAATTTGCATATTGATAGCGGAAATCTGTCCCCATGTTCCACATAATATGGTTTGTTCTTGTCACATTAGCCTAAAGGGGAAAAAAATTTCTTTACTGAATGCAACTGATAATCAAGTAAGATAAGCCAGAGGGAAAACAGACAAACATTATAGTTGATACAATTTGTTTTAGGCCCTACCTGTGCTAAAGCAGCTGCAACAAAATCGTTGACTCGCTCTTGAACATTGTAGTCAAACATGAGAATGTCATCCTTCAAACAAATTTCCAAAGTGAAAAAGGAGCTCGAGACTCGAGAAATAAAAAATGCATTGTATGAACCTTTTACGAGATGTACCTGAATAGGGGGTGACACATCATTTATTTCAAACACGAAACCATCAGGGGGATCATAATGTCTGGGGAAAATGCCTGTGAAAATCTGCAAATGAATTTTGCAACACAGAGAGCCAATGAATTCTAAATAACTGAAAGTACATTTTTGTAAATGTGGTTTAGGAACAGAGAAAGAAAAGTATGTTATCAAGTTGAATACTGTGAAAATAAAAGAAAGATGACCTGCGAAGATGAAGCAAGGGATCTAGAACCCTGCCATATAAATTCAAGAGTCTTATCCCGAAGTCGCTTAGCTCTATCTTGGTAATCTATTCGAGCGAAAAAGAGGGAATCGAATCCTAACTGCAATGAGCATTAATTTTCTAGTAAGTTCCAATTGCAATAAGCCAATAAGCGATGATTGATGAAAGAACAAGTGGGTAGATTACGTATCATACCTCAGCACCAAGCAGGTAAGCTTGAACAGCAGAGTGGCCAAAAGGGTCAATCTGCCAGCCGACTCGAGGAACCTGACCAAATTCTTTCAGTATAAATTGATGGCCTAAAGTTGTCTGATCAATCAAGTCCATGTAATGCGGGGTGGCCTCGTCGTGCATACACATTCCTCCATTTCTTCAACACCCAAACCAAAAAATGCTTCTAAGAATTCAAGTAACAATTGAGTTAAAAAAAATGTGCAAAGAAAGAAATATTTACATGAACTCGAGCTGACCAGAGCTGACCAACTCCTTGACTTTAGCCTTCAAGGCCGGGCTTTGCTGTCTCCACCATCTCTGAAAGAATGCAATCTCGACATAGATGAACCTCCGATTCCTCTCCTCCAGCAAGGCCGAAATTACAGAGTCGAGGACGTTCTGAACGCAAGCGCCGCGAATTGAGTTGTTGGCGCCTACGAAGTACTGGTCAACGGTCTTAAGCCACCCGACGTCGTCGTGAGAGTGGGGAACTAAATGAACATTGATTTTTCCGGGGACAATTCCCGCCGTCGTGTTATAAGCTATGTACTCCGGTTTTGCTCCCGGTAACCCAGCCAATAAGACCGCAGTCGACGCCGTGAACAGCAACAACGCCGTAACGGTAGAAGCCATATACTGAAATTATTTTCTCAGAGATTGCCTGAAAGAGCATATCAATAAGCGATCGGTCTCTCTCACTGGACTTGCTTCACCGGAAAGCGAGAACTTCTTTTCTTGTCTGGTACCGGAGGTCTGGCGCTTGTCATTTTTATGATGATGATCATGAAAGTGTTGGTTTGGTTTTAATTTATTTTTTAATTTCCAACGGATCTACACGTAATTTTCTTTTTACTTATCCTATGACAAGTCCAGCACACTTAGCCCACGGGCTATTGATGGCAATCTTCAAGATAGCCCAAAATTGGATTAAGCCCACCCAAATCGCGATGTGCCGTTGTAGTATAGTCGGTGCAATCCATGGGTTTCCCTTTTCAACCCTAATTGAGGTATTCAGAGTTCAGAATTCGAAATCCCAACCATGGAAGACACGTTTAGGGTTCGAGTAGGCAAAATCTTCGGCTCACTAGCCGGTTCATCACCATCGCCGTCGCCATCGAGCGGTCCACCGTCGTCTCTGAGTTCGCTATGGTCCCTAACAGACGAGGAAATGGAGAGGAGGGAATGGAACAGAGACAAGGGCAGCCCTGAACCCGAAGCTGAACCCCTACCCTTCTACTCAAAATCAAAGCCAAAGTCAAAGAATGATTTCAGTGACGACCTGGAGGAGGACCTTCTAGACCTTGACGACGACGTGGAAGACGAAGAAGAAGACGAGGAGGAAGAGGCATCTGCTGCTTCTTCCAGTCAGCCTGCAACAAAGCCCAAGCCAGACGACTACAACGAAGAGGAGTGGGAAATTAAATCCTCAATCGGCTGGGACTGTACTCTCGACTTCGAGGTATTTATCATTCTATCTTGATTAGATTATCATGCCATCACGATGTAGTGTACTTCGATGTAGGAGTAAATCGGAAATCAATATTGTAATGATGATTGATCCTAATTCCTGTGAACATTAAGTAAGTGCTGAATCAAATTGTAATGATGATTGAGGGTTGGGACTGCCTGTATTAACCTAACCTGTATTTTTCTTGTGTATGCAGGATGAGGAAGATGGATATGACAAAGTGGCTGTTGGCAGGGAAACCGCTGGAGATCGCTTGTATATGAGGGATGTCAACGACTATGGTATCGACATAGACACTCAAGATGAGGTTCCTAGTTCCATCAAGGATTTCAGTAGAGACCCACGTGCCAATCACCTGGCGGCTAAGATTAGGCTCCAACAAGATGCTGAAGCAGCTCAAAAAATTCACTCCCTCAGGGTTTCTGGGAACGGCGCACCATCTGCCGTAGCTGCTGAAAACATCTCTGAAGATGCTCCCAACCCGAAGTCGATTCTGAAGAGGAAGAATGATAATCAGTTAGACTCGTCTAAAACACAAAAACGCGTCCGGTTTGACTCAAACTGCAAAAGTAATGAAGATGAAGAGGGTGAGGGTGAGGGAGCCAAAGATGTGACTGTAGAAACTCATTCAAATGAAAATCCTCCAGTTCCGGATTATATACGAAATCCTTCAAGATATACGTATTATACGTTTGATTCATCAGGTGACGTAGATGAGGAGTCTAACGAACAAGCCTATATGGACTTCCTTAATCTGGTGAGGAAATCAAATTCTATGGAACCACAGGCTGAGGATGCTTCTGTTGATCTTTCAAAACCCGTCACATTTATACCGAGAAAGAAATCAAGGGATGCTGTAATGATAGAATACGATGGGGAGTCGGAGAGACCAGGAGGTGATCGAAGGGAATCTGCGGCTTGCAAAGTGATGCCACTTGCCGTTGCAGCAGAGGATAATGAAGATGTTTGCGCAATGGAGGAAGATGAACCGGATACAGCAACAGATGGAAGAAGCAGTATACAGAGAACCGGACGCCAATACCGGACAAAAACCAGTTGGGAATTGGACGAGTGAATAATTTTTTCACTGATAGACGGACGTGTGACACTTGAACTGCCATTTTCATTTTCGTGTTATGTAATGATGTATTTCTCTAACAAAGCTGCGATTGAATGGTTGCTGGTTTGCAATTTTGCATCTCTTCTTCATAACCCCTATGTGATTTGCTTGATAATTTCTGGAACGACAAAATATAATTCCATATTCAAGCAAGAATTAAACTTTTCTAGGCAAGGGAAATACACTTGAGCAGTCCGGGGAGCAGCTTTTTCATGCCGGAAATGGCAAATGCCTTCACACATTACACTGAAATCTAGTTTTCTAGACTCCCGAGGGAATTTAAGATCGACTTGATAAATCAACCAAAATAAATAAATAAATTGGGAAATCTGGGTCGATGATAAATTAGACGAGTAGAATGCATCGTTACCCCATCCCATTCCCATATATATGCCCAAAAGAGCAGACCAAGGGGAACGGGGGTGAATGCAAGGTTGCTAGTTTGGTATTTCAATTCAATTCTCTCGACATGTGAGTTACAAAATGTGTCCATGATTTGACATGTGCCTTTTCTGTGCATTTGAAGCACAATCTCCCAAAGCATAGAGGTTAGATCAGCCGACGGAATTACAGAAGAATACAACAATAAACCCACAACCTGGAGTTGTTGCAAAGTCAAGAGTCCAAATAGCAGTTTCATCACCTAGAATAAGCGCTTCCTGCAACCTGTGGCACCACAATGGCAGAACATCTTTTTCACTTTCCCATCGGGACCCAAGACACTATCAAGGGCATAGCCATAGTCATACGTGAGCTCCTGTCATAAATCCAACAATAATGTCAGCCACTCCAAAATTAAGTTTAAGATCCAAGCACTGGAACTTGCAGTTAAAGTCCACATAAAGAAGATTCCAAGCGCGTCCAACACACAACAAATTCATATCAGGATCCTAAAATCAACAGAATTTAAAGCACCAAGACAGTAACCTTGTTGGCTACAAAGTTCATAAACACACAACCCATTACTCCTTTTAAAAATGTTACCAGCATTTTTATCTCGGAACGTTCCCATTTTCAACCTCAAACAAACAAGATTGACTGATGATGAAAACGACTGAAAGTGAGAGAGAGAGAGAGAGAGGGACCTGCAGAGGAGGTATGTTGTCCGCAGCAAACAGCATCACCCGAGCTAGTTTTAAGTCATGGTGTGAGCTCAACACAGACTGGACAAACAGATTAGGCTCACAACTGTGATTTATAAATCTTGCTATGTTTCCAGTTGAACCTGCATCAATGCAGAACTCTGGCCCGCTATCAGAGCTCTGATCATCAGGTCTCTCCGGTGAATGAACTGCTGGTATGGATACAGCTTGTGATCGCCTCTGTCAAAAAGATAAATGAGACAAATATCTCTGGGATGCCCCTCAGCAAGATCAAAATACATTAATTGACAAAGAAAGATGTCATATGAAATGGCAGAGTGTAATTGAGTTTAACAGAAAATATACAAACGGCTGTTTCCTCACAGAGATCCACATGGTCATGAAGGTGACGTAGTTAATAGAAAGCCAACTGTGGGCAGTGTTCATCAAAAAATAGTCTCATGTTCTAACAACTTCAAGTTTACAAAATAGTCATTCTCTGCCAACATTTGATTCTCAAGTTTGTTTCTACACACAAAAACTTTGTGATTAAATTCTTCCATACATTAAAGCCAAAATATAAACCATCATCAACAATTCTTAAAAATATATCAGAACAAGCATTACCTACCGACATAATTAATTCATGCATGCAGAAACCAAGTAGGAGATTCAGTTTGCACGCACTAGGTTTTTAAAGCTATCAAATAAAGATGTGATCTTTTACCGAACAGTACAGAAAGCCACAGAGAGACTTCAAACAGGAAATGACATGCATTTCATATTGGAAAGTTGAATACAGCTGCAGTGGAAATACCTCTCTTCCATCAAGCCCCTTCATCGTTTGCAAGCAATCCATGTCAAATATGTAATAGTTCTCTAAGGCACTATCTACATCTTCTGTCCTTCTAATTACTCCTATGTACTCACAGACTGGTGCTCCAGAAGGTATAAAATCCCATGATCTAACAGCCCATCCTTTCATTGGTGTCCGGAAAACCTGCTAATGCCCACTATTTAGAACCTTCATTTAAACATGTACCACTTTGACAAAAGCTAAGCAGTGATATTTGTGTAATCATGTGTTTATGTTCCATATAACCAAACAAAGTAGCAGCGATAACACCACCTCAAAACGATACTTCAGCCCTCTCTGAGAAGTACGATTGATGCAAGACAGTCCACAACCACATTTTGGACCACATTCAAACACTACATCCTTCGCCTCAATTAATCTGGAAGATAAAACATAAGCAAAAGTAGCCTCAAATAAGAATATAAAGCAATAACATCAGCCAAAACTATTAGGCATCGAATATCAAAATTTCATGTAGATACATTGATACAGTATCATGTTTAATGTATTGCTCACCTGCCACCATCACGCTGCACATATGGGAAATCATCGCCATTAAGCATGGTGCATGCACAAGTCTTGGGGTCTGTGCAAGAACCTTTGCAATTGCATCCAGTGGCATCTGTGGGAAGCTTCACATTTTGCGCAACTTGGATAGACTTGCAATACGTGAAACCTGAAATTTAAGAATTTGACACCAGATTATTGTACTTGCCTTAGTATAGAATATAAAATGACTGTTTGAACAAATTGGAGGATACCACATGTCCATGAAAAAGTTCAACCGCCACACCTGGGAATTGGACACAATCATGCATGTAGTGTGAAATAGATGATTAATGAGAGGTTAAAATTTGAGATTGACAACTCAATGATAATTAGGGAAAATTTATTTTATTCAGATGCACATGTGCGTCCAAGACGGGGAAAATTTCTAAAATTTGATAATTCAACTTGCCTGTGGGTGCAACAGGTGGATCATCAACCAAATTGGTAGCCGGAATGGGAACATCCTCTTGGCCCCCACTGATGTCCTCACACACCAATCTTAGTAATAAAACAAAAAAATGTAATTACAATTACAATGTGAAACGAAGTTTAAAATATGTTAACATTTTAACCGTGTTCCACCAAATACCCGCGTATTTCTGCAACAGACTGCGGTACACGTCCATTGATAAATTGAACCTGTTAAATGATTGAGTATGTTAAAGAAAATAATAACTCAAATACGTAGTTGCACACTGATTCACCATGCTAGACATGTCGAAATGAAAATGAGACAAGACATTCTGAAATTCTGAGTCTACAAACAGGAATAACCCACTGAGATATATTACCATACCCAGAGATAATAATGCAATCTAGTTCAATTGTGAGCACAGGCACAACAACAAAATTGAGCAAAAAAAATTGAAATAGAAAAGCAGGACCACAACATTGGTTAAAGTTAAACAGAGGAATTAAAAATAACCGTAGCAGCATAACAAAATATATTAAGGACTAAAGCATGCTTGCTAGGAAAGAACAAAGTGAGAAAATTTCCGATAATAAAATAGAATTGTCTTCAAATGATGTGACACCAGAGCAGACTAAGAAAAAAGAGGACTCTGGTGCACCTTATTATGAATATTTATAGTACCAAATGAGACTTAAGTGAACTCTAATAGTCTCTTCTGTATTATGAATATCAAGATAGGTATATATTTCCTGAATGTACACTAAGCCCATCGTAATAACTTAGAAATGGTAGCACATAAAAAAATTACAGATTATGTGACGAAACAAAATAATTCCTCCTTTTGCTAACTAATAACAGAAGAATTTCTACACATAGTTTGGACAAAAATTGCCTCAAATAAGGCTTTTCTTGTCGGTAATGGAGAAAAGGATGCAAAAAAATACTACTGAAAAAAAATAGATAACCTGGTTAGTGGTCAACACTGGCTGCCCTTCAATACGCCTAAGACGATACTTAAAAACAGTAAATCCAGAAAGACCCTTCTCTGCCCAATACTGAACAACCTGAAAATGAAAGTTCAAGTTAGTCAGAAGCAAAAGGGTCGATCTACCATTTCTTTATTTGCAACTACATGACTAATTGTTTCATTGTTAACATCAGCAGAAAGTTCAACAAACAAGTAGTGCTTGATAATTAAAGTGATAGCTGTGGTTTTAGTGAGATATAGAGAAAACAAATAGTAAAAATAGTAAATAACATGCTTCAGAGAATTTTACCTTGTACAAACCATCGTAAGTGTAAACTTTGCCAACATAACTACTTTTACAATCATGGCCACGAACTACTCTAACAGGTACACATTGGTCCACGCAATTCTGCAATTTGTGAGAACATATAAAATTCTTAGATTGTTTATGATTATCGATTGGAACCTATAGACCAAAGGTTCAGATAATTGGATATCCTCGTGTCTGCCGTTAAAAAACCAAATCCTTGCTTGTGGTCCTTGTTAGAGAATAACTCATACATTTGAACAGAGAACTTAGAACTATCAGTTTAATTTATAGATTAATTCATAAGAATACCTGACATATAGGACTAAGTTACTTTGAAGCAGTGACCGATAACAAGAAACCAACACCAGTTAACTACTCTGATATAGCCAACTCACATTGTAAACACACAGGACGAACAATAACAAGAACCATTGAATGTATAAACAACTACCATTCCAAGTGGAAAAGGAGAACAAAATTTTAAAACAAAAAGTAGAAGACTCTAAATGCACACCTTGAGCGCCAAATTACCACGTTCTAGAACTTGGTCTCGAATTTGACGCTTATCACCTGTCAAATTATGACCACCTTGGCCAGTATACACAACATCCTCTGCATTATCCAAATCATCCTCATACATGCCAGATATAACAATGGCCACTGCGAGTGGGAATGTGTAGTTACTGTACTCCTGCATTAACAACAAGGGGAAAATCATAAGTTGCTTCTTATTATTAACTTGGACTAGAACATCATACAGGCAAAAGAAAAGAGGACCAACATCAACACTATTGGACGTTTGTAGATTACATACAGACAACCCCCTCCCCACCAAACAATATGTTAAATTGTTCATAATGAAATAAATATACAAGTTATAATTAAAAGAATTGTAGGTTCGTTCTCAAGTTTTCAAGTCCACAGAGGAAAAAGTATGCATTACCCCTTTGCCGTAGTTTTGCCCCATATAGTCAATCCCATTCAGCCAGTGGCTATGAAAACCAACAGCAACCATTTCAGCCCGAGAATAGAACTGATGCCCAACATCAATACCTGCCCGGAAGGGAAACTTTAGCACCCACAAATAAAAATCTTCGGAAAAAAGAGAGCACATATTTCAAAAGCAACTGTTTTCAATTATCAATCTCATAAACATATCATAATCAAACCAAAATGTATTTCAGTCACCAAAACCAATAAAAGCACATGGCATAAAGGCACAATCAACCAAAGTGAGAATCGCAAACCTGGAATGCTTCCGATTCTTTTAGTGGCATTCAAAATTTCTTTTCTCTCCATCATCTGCTAGACATTATAATTTAAAAGCAAGAGAAAAACAGAGGCAGATTACATCAGACCTTATAATCATGAATGTGACCATCATATTCCCAACAGGAACATCATTCTTTTACTCACTAACAGAATTTTATTATTAAAGAAAGGTACAAGAAAGACAAACATGTCCATCAAAATCAGGATAAGCTAATTGCATTAAAATAAAAAAAATTCCCCAATCAACAAGAATAGCACTAAAAAGAACATCATTGACTCTTATTACAAAACAAAGTTATCATATCGATATCAAGTAGGAAACTCATAAAACAAAAGTCGTGTCACAACGATTAACACCAGCACCAATGTTCCATTCATTTTCATGTTGCTTCAAAATTCCTAAGAATAGTACATCAGAATCACTTTACAAAACAGAAGTATCCGCACAGCACTTGCACCTAAGATCGTTTGAATTCAAAATATATGACATTGTGAAAACACAAAGAATATGTCTATCATGAGAAGACAGTGATGAGGCAAGAATCATTCTGACTTGCCTTGGATACTGCCTTCAAATCAGGTCGTTTTGACGCCTTAGCCTCTGGCGGGGAAGCCTCTTTCTGCAGAAATTTGTTCATTTAGGGAAACATATTAAAGACCAAAATGCTCAGTCTCGAGACCACATGCATGTTAAGCAAAAGAGTAAGTAAGATAAACTGACCTTAGATTTTTTCGAAGATTTCGAGCCCTTTTTTGCGGATTTGGAGGCCTTCTTATCAGCCTCCACTTTTCTGCACCTCATTTCTTCTTCCTATAAATCAAATTTCTAAAAGTTGACCGTACTTCTTACCCAAACATTTTCAACATTTTCAACATTTAAATATGCAAATAGGGTAAAATCTGAGCTCAATCCTCACGAGGACAAACCTGTACGAAATAAAGGTAATGCTTGTTGAACAGCCTGAGGGTCTCTTTGACCTTAGCATGGTCGCTCTTCTCAACCGAAGAATCAGTGGGTTTGCCGGCTCCGCCTTCTAAACCTCCGTTAGAGCCGGCGTCCCCGGCCTCATTTTTAGCATGGGAGCTTTTTCCACCGTCGACATTGGCTCTTTTGCTGAGGCTACCTCCGTCTCCCCCTCCGTCTTGCTCTCCTCCGTCTCTGTGCTCATCAAGTAATGCAACTCTTTTGCGGATCAGGAGTTGCTTCTGGGGTTTCTCTTTGCCCTTAAGCCGAGAACTAGTTCTCCTTCGCGGCGGCGAAGAAATCTCGTTTTTAGAATGTGGGTCTGCAGCGTCAGCGCCTCCTTCAGCATCGGCGGAGCCCTGAACCAGAGATTTCACCACCATTTTTCACTCACTCGAAGGTATCTGCAGAAGCGAGAGAGTGATTTGGGAAAAACTTGAGATTCTAGGGTTTATATCAGGAGGCGTCGAGTCACACATGAAAATTGGAGCCCTGGTTTAGGGAGCTGAGAGAGAGGGAGAGAGTGTGTGTGTGGGGGAGCGTGGGCGCGTATTCGTGGGCTTGCTGGCGTCACTGTTGACTGTCGTGTACTGGTTTCGGAAGAGTACGGACAGGCCTTGATTCCCGCCCTCGCCCCTTCATCACCATTCCTCCCTCCCTCTCCTTCACTTTAGGCTTGAGGCTTGAACGCTCCTCAGATTTGGCCTCTTCCCGAGGAAGGAAGGGTATTCTTGTCAAATCGAAACTAGAGTTTCCATAATTAGATACATTTTCCCTTGTAAATTGGTGTATTGTCAGATTTTAGACATTTATGGATATTTTTCCTTACCCGTAAAATACTTTTTCCGATATTTTTCTAAGATAATTAAAGGGAAGTATTATTGGTATTTTAAAATTTTCATTCTACACTTCTTATAGGTGTATTTTTCTTTTTTAATATAGAAAGTTTGGAGTGTAGAACGAAATTTTTGAAGTGGTAATAACAATTCCCTAATTAAATTGTAACATAAAGTTTTGAATATGTTTATGGATATTCTTGGTCCTAAAAAAAATTAGATACAATACTCTTTGACAGTAAGCGCACGGTATTGTTAGATAGGTAATTTTTTAAGATCAAATTCATTTGATGTGTGATATGTTTAGCCAATTAACTTTTGAAAAGGAAAATGTCCAGATACCTTATTTTGTATATTACATTTTTACTTTTGAAAAACGATAGATTTTTATTAGATTAATCAATAACGGAATTTGAACTCATGTTGTCATGTAAGGAATGGTCACTTGCTTTTGTATATCATATTTATAACGCGTTTACTAATCCGTAATCAAATTGAGAGGAATTAGATTGAGGAGAAATTTGATTAAGGAGGAATTGAAATGAAGTGGAATCAGAATCAGATTCATGTTGAAGTTATTTACTAAAACTGTCCGGAATCGGAATACAATTCCATAAAACTGTTTACTAATTCAGCAGAATCGGAATATAAATCAGTATGATTACTAAAATGCCCTTGTCTCAAATCAAATATTTTATATACTTTCTTTTAATAAAATTTGATATAGTATATAATAGTAAGAAAAAATTAAATTGCTTTTTTATTTCATAGACATACTAAAATGATTTTTTTTTTTTTTTTATAAATTTACGTATTGACTTTAATATCTAAATTTTCTCGCTCAAGTTGTAGTTTTTTCTCTTCGGCATACGTATGGAGTTGTGCATAATGTGAATAAACATAGAATAATGATTAATGAGCTAGAAGGACATGGAAAGAAATTGTTAGGAGCATTTTCAGTCTTAACTCTCCAAGGATATATTTTGTTACATAATGTCAAGGAGTAGAAGAAATGATTTTTACCATTTCAAATCAAAAAACTTGATTCTCCTTAAACTAAAGAGATCTTCACGAGGTGGATTTTGTATAATTGTAAATAAATGAAGAAAAAACATTAGGAACAAACTAAGAGTAGGAAATAAGCTGGGTGAAAATAAAAATAAGTCTAGGGTTAAAAGGATAATCTTGTAAATAATGAAAGTAAGTGAGGGCATAAAGGAAAAAAAATTATCATTCCGATTGCTTGGGCAATCCGGAATCCAAATACCTTGTTTATGTTGGGAATCCAAATCCTCAAATTTCAGGAATTGAATTCCATTTTTTGTGTGGGCCCCACACACTATTGATTCCTCCCAATTTTAGTAAACACAAGTATAATCCGTAATTGGAATCGGATTTCTTATTCTCATTTCTATTACGGGTTAGTAAACGTGCTACTAAATCATCTTTCTAGTAGAGGTAGAACATACTCATGTTATGATTCATATATCTATCAAATAGATAATTTATATATAATCTATAAAATATGGCCTCCTTAGTGTCATCCTTTTGAAAAAGGAAAAAATAACAGAGCAAATGCGAAAATACAAATATTTTTGGACTCGTTTGGTTGTGTTTTCAAAATGACTGGAAGCGTTTTTAGAGAAAATATTTTTGGGTTCCAAAAGTATTTTAAGTGTTTTATACAAAAAGCATCAGTTATGTGATTCTTCTAGAAAGAACTTAAAGTGCTTTTCCATAATTTATTAGCATTTTTACTAATAATTGTTTCTAAAAAAAATTTCACCAAAAGTACTTTAAGTTATTTTAAAAAGCACATAATGTTGTAAATAGTTGGTATGTTTGCCCACATGTGTATAGTAAATCTTTCATATGCTTAATAGTGTAATTTGTTTGTTTCCAAGGTATTTGCTCTATAAATAGAGCACTTCAATTGTTCAAGGTTGAAGAGAAGAAGGAAGGAAGAGGAAGAGAGAAAAGAGAGGAAGAAGA
>JADOBS010303133.1:0-16843 GCA_015708375.1 Cydonia oblonga
TAAAAAATAAGAAGATTATATATTATAAATACATATACACACATATATATACATATATTATATTATATATGTAAAATAGAGGTATGAGGTAGTTAAAACCCTACCCAAAATTTGGGTTTGGGAGTTACAAAACAAAAAAATAAAAAATAAAAAAATAAAAGCCCCGGAGGCTTGCCTAGGCTACTCCAGCGGCGCCTGCCGCCGCCTAGGCAGCTCCGGCGACGCCTTCCGACGCCTTCCGCCCACTTCCACAAAATAGAGGCGGCAACCCTCAAGCCCAGCCTCACAGGGCGCCTAGGTGCGCCTTGAGGCGAGCCTTTTAAAACATTGATTCAAACCTTCCGTTTGAGCAAACTATGAGAAGTTATTCCTAGATTCTTGTGCATGTGCTATTTAATTAACTAAAAATAGTTGGTTCACATATAAGGGAGACTTACCCCAATGACGAACGCGGACAAGCGAGGCTATTGAAATGTCACATCCATTAAGCCTCAGTTAAAAATCTGTTAGATTAACTAGGCTTACTTTGTTTCCAAAATTAATAGAAAGTCATGGAAGCATAGTCTCAACCAACTAACGGTTACCACCACCACCATCAGGCTATCACCTCCAAACCCAATGCAAAACCACCAACTCTAACTAATCAAGCCGCCAACATCAAGAAAATGTCATGGAGGTTGCTGAAATGGTATAAACTACCATGATGCGTCTACCACCATCTTCACCGCCTACAAAGAAGAATTTGAAGCTTTACGAGCTAAGAATCAGGGAATGAGGAAATCACATGAGCAGAAACAAGCTCCTTGAAACCCTATCTAAATTCTTAACCCTCTTCTTTGTTAAGAGATTGCCCACCTAATGTAATTTCAATTTGGGTCCATTTTCAATTTGATTCAAAATACTTGTTTGATCATTGGGTTTCATATTATATAATCTATGTGTGAAATTTAGATTTTGAGGTAGCTAATATTAATTTTGTCAATGATATACCCAATTGGTATGTTTAGAATACAATCTATGTTTGAAAAATTAACTGGGGCTTAACGGATGTGACAATTTTAATAGGCTGGGTACTTGTTTGGAATGTTTAAAAGGGTTGAGACCAAATTGAAATGACACTAAAATGTTAGGGGTTTTATGTACTTAATCCTAAATTCTAATTTGAGAAATGCTATGTACATTCTTCATTTATCTTTCCCTATTTACCTTTCCCACTCATTAGTGTATTCTACTAACAAATTAAACTACATAATTAATGCATTAAAATCATGAATTCTAATTATCCACTTAAAAGCATGAATTAATGAATTATGTGGTATAATTTATTAGTGGAATACACGTGTCAAGTGATAAGTGAAAAATGTAAATAAAAAAAATAACGAATATAGCTAGCATTCCTCTTGTAAACAAATAAGGATTTTTCGTCCAACTAATTTGAAATTCTTGATCATTCGGTTTTTGTTCCTAAAAAAAAGTACCAAATATTCTATATGCTGCATTTTCAATTTAATAATGTAATTAAGAGTAGTTAAGGAAATGGATCCATGAGGCGATTCGTGAATAATGCTCTTCCTTCCCGAGCTGCAGTGTTGAATAGAAGAGTTGTTGATGATGCAATTTGCTTTCGGTTCCGTGAGGCGATTGAAACCGCAATGCATGCGGTAAGGGATTGTGTGGTTAGTCGTCAAATGTTCTTGGCGATTGGTTTCATATTTCCATCACAGGAGTTTGCGGCATTGGACAATATGGACTGGTTACAACAAATGTGGGAGCAGCTGCTCGTCACGGAGCAGCAGGTTTTTGCTACCTGCATTTGGTTGTTGTGGAATGTGCGGAATAAAACGCTGTCTGAAGGTGTGGGAGATTGAAGAACTAAAATGCTTGGTGAGGAACTATGTAGCTGATTTTAATCGAACTTGGGATGATGCTCATAGTGTTAGTGTTTGATCAACTTTTGAGCTAGATTTCTCTATGTAGTTGTAATCAATTTAACAAGAAATTGAAATGGATTCAAAGCTTGAATATTAGAGATGAACTTTCGAGAAGAGGAGTATGTTGCTCCCTTCGAATCTACATTGGATTCGATCCACCAAAGTTGGAATACAATATGGAGTTTATAGCCGTTGCTACCCGTCAAAGCACCGTGACTATGATTACATGCAACACACATGATTTCACTTAACATCTAACAAATTGAACACGTGTCAAGTTATAAACCATTGAGATGATATAATCTTGACCGTTTATTACACATATATATGGACTTAACTAAGAATTCTTAGACATTTTTGAGCTTCACTTCTTCTTCCTTTCTTCGGCTGCACTGCATCAGTGATCCAGCTGCCATGCTTATCGACCAACACTCTCTTCTAAGCTGGTAGCTGGTTTAACTCCAAGCTTCTCTCTGAGTGTGCATAATCGATCTTTGGGAAGTGCCTTGGTGAAAATATCAGCAAGTTGATCTTCTGAGTTGCAATAGATTAGCTTGATGATGTTTGACTGCAATGCTTCTCGAATGTAATGATATCTTCTTCTAATATGTTTTGTTCTTTGATGGAACACAAGATTTCTTGTTATAGACATGGTAGATGTATTGTCACAATAGATAAAAGTAGCTTCAGCTTGTTCTTCACCAAAATCTTGAAACATAAACCTCAACCACATAGCTTGAGTGGTTGCTTTAGTTGCACTTATGTACTCAGCTTCAACTGTTGACAGAGCTACACTATGTTGTTTAACCGAGGCCCAAAAGAAAACCTCACTTCCAAATGAGAAAGCATATCCAGATGTATTTTTCATATCAGTTTCATCCCTACTCCAATCATTGTCACAGTAGCCTATGAGAATTGATTCTTTCCCTTTCTCATACTCAATCCCATAGTCTAAATATGAGAATTGATTCTTTCCCTTTCTCATACTCAATCCCATAGTCTAAAGTGCCTTGTATATATCTGAGCACTCTCTTTGCTACTCCCAAATGCTTCTTTGTTGGTCCATGCATGAATCTAGCAAGTAAACTAGATGCAAACATGATATCTGGTCTGGTTGCAGTCATATACAAAAGACTTCCCACCAATTATCTATATACATTATCATATGTTTTCTCACCCTTATCTCTCTTGAGATTGTCACTCACCACCAATGGAGTACTAACAGGTTTGCAATCATTCAACCCAAATTTTTGCAGTAGGCTAACTACATATTTCCTTTGGTTAATGAAAATTCCAGATTCAGATTGAAGAATTCCCATTTCAAGGAAATGATATAGCAGTCCCAAGTCTGTCATTTCATATCTTCTCATCATGTCACACTTAAATTCTTCCAGCAACTCAGTGCTACTACCTGTGTAAATAATGTCATCTACATAGATAGAGACAACGATACTTTCATTTTCTCCCCCTTTACTTCATATATAATGTTACTTCACTTGAACTTCTGGTGAATCCACAGTTGTGTAAATGAGCATCAATTTCTTTATACCAAACACTTGAAGCTTGCTTTAATGCATACAAAGCTTTCTTGAGTTTATAGACCTTATCTTCTGCACCTTGCACAATATAACCCTGGCTGATCAATGAAGACCTCCTCTTGCAACACAGCATTCAGAAAAGCTGATTTCACATCTAATTGGAACAACTTCCACTTCATTTGATTTGAGCTGCTAAAGCTATTATTGTTCTGATGGTATCCAATCTTGCAACAGGAGCAAAGTTTCATTGAAATCAACCTCAAGCTTATGTGTATACCCCTTGGCAATAAGCCTTGCCTTGTGCTTTTGAATTGTCCCATCCAGATTCAGTTTGGTCTTGTAGATCCATTTTACTCCAACAATGGGTTTTCCTGATGGTCTGTCAACCAATTCCCATGTCTTGTTTTTCTCTATCATCTTAATTTCAGCATCCATTACTTTCTTCCAAGCTATATCAGTGGCAACATCAGTTAAATTCTCTGGTTCAATCATGCTTACATTGCATCTGCCAAAGATTTCACTCAAAGATCTTTCTTTGACTGGTGTCGTTTTAGCTGTGCTTGACTCACCACTCTCAGTTTGAGAATAAGTGAATTCATGTGTTACACACTTGCTCCCTTGTAGTTGAATGCCATGATCAATCTCAGGTAGATTGAGATTAACAGGAAATGATAGCTTGTCAGAATCTTTTGCATTCCAATTCCAAGTACCCTTCTCATCAAATACAACACACCATGATAGAAAGATCTTCTTGGAACTTAAATTGTAGATCCCGTATCTTTTCTCCATCTTCCCATATCTAACAAATATACCTTTCATAGAGGATTCATCAAGCTTATGTCTTAATTGTCCAGGTATGTGTCCATAACAGATATATCCAAACACCTTTAAATGTTGAATACCTAGTTTCCTGCCACGGAAAGCTTCAAATGTAGTTTTGTGCTCCACAACCTTGGTTGGACACCTATTGAGTAAGTACACAGTTGTGTTTACAGCTTTTCCCCATAATTCATAAGGAAAATGCTTGTCATGAAGAATACTCTTAGCCATTTCAACAATGGTTCTATTCTTCCTCTCAGCAACACCATTTTGCTGAGGGGAATAAGCTACTGTCAATTGTTTCTCAAGCCCCAAATCTTCACAGAACTAATTAAACTCATGAGAGTTGTACTCTCCACCTCTGTCACTTCTTAACTTTAGAATTTTGTAGCTGCTCTGTAAATGTTGTAACGTGCATTGGTCCACAAATATCTGAGTGAATCATTCCAGAGGCTTGCTTGCTCTCCAACTTAGTTCTTTACTGAAAGCATCTCTATGTTGCTTTCCTGCAATACACCCTTCATATATACCACATGACTTCTTGAATTTTGGTAACCCCAACACCATTTCCTTATCTGATAACAACTGCAAGTTGTTAAAATTGCAATGCCCTAGCTTTTTGTGCCATTCCCAAACATCACCCTCACAACTGGCTTTTAGTGCAGAACCATTCATATCTTTCATAAGTAGTGGAAATCAGCTATTGCTAGTCATTTGTACTGTAACAACATGACTATCCAAACTTCTATCTTTAATGATTGTAACCTAATCATCTCCAAATAATAGAAAATAATCATGCTGCATTATTTGTCCAACACTTAGGAGGTTTTCATAGAGTCTGGTACAAGCATTACTTCTTTAATATG
The DNA here is from genome assembly GCA_015708375.1 of Cydonia oblonga. Lineage (NCBI taxonomy): Eukaryota > Viridiplantae > Streptophyta > Magnoliopsida > Rosales > Rosaceae > Cydonia > Cydonia oblonga. The sequence goes on from JADOBS010303133.1 coordinate 5,155, forward strand.
TCTGGTACCCGTCTTGGTTTCAATCACCAAGGTTTCTTTCCCACAAGCTTGAACAATCTATCTATTCCCCATTTTGATTCTTTTTTAGACACTTCTGTCCAGATTAATTAACATAGACTTATGTGAAGTCATATGATTGCTGCATCCATTATCAACATACCAAACATGCTCACTTTTGACAATTGCAGCAAAATTACAAGCAAAGAACGTTGAGGTTTCCTCCTCCATTCTATGTGCAACTTGAACCTGTTGAATTGGTTTACTTTTGCAATCTCTGCCAAAATGATTGAATCTGCCACAGTTATGGCACTTAGGCTTCCCTTTGAATCTGCATTCACCATAGTGTATATTCCCACATATTTTACATGCCTATCTTGTGTTCTCCTTGTTAACCAGAGTTTGATAGCACTTTGAGACCTATAATTATCTTTAAAATCACCATTCTTATCTCTAAATTTGAAACGTTTCTTTCCCTTGTACCCAGTGGTCTGCGATCCACTTTTATTTTGGATACTAAGGCTACTAAATGCCTTATCACTCATTTCCTCATCTTCAGTATGTCTTTTCAATCTTTGCTCAAATCCTTTCAGAGTTGCAACAACCTCATTTGGATTAATCTCATCCAATTTCTTAGTCCCATCAATAACAGAAACAATATTATCATATGCAAGAGTTAGACTAATTAGCATTTTCTAAACTAGTCTCTTGTTTAGCAAGGTTTCACCAAACATCTTCATCATATTCACAAGGCTAGATAATCAGAGAGATTCATTATTTCTCATCCTAGCATATTCAAAATCAGGGCAAATACCTTGTAATTTCACAGCCATGACTTGAGCATCACCCTTGAATTCTTGCTTAAGAACATCCTAAGCATCCTTTGTAGTCTCTTGGTTTGCAATTATGGGAAAAATCTCATCATTCACAACTCATTGTATTAGTCCCAACGCCTTTGCATCTCTGGAGATGAAATCCTAATCAGCAAGGTTTTGCTTCTCATCCATCTCTTTCCCTTCCTTCGACAATGTGAAACCATCTTCAACAAAGCTCCACATATTATGAGACTTGAAAATTGTTTTCATCCTGATACGCCAAAATTCATAATTGACTCCAGTGAATACTGGTGCACGAAGATTAGTGCTAGATCAGCCATTTTTAAGCTTCTGAATTCTTCGTTGAAAACCCAGACGAACACTCACAAATTCACAGATTCACTCCAAGATTCAAATCCAACTTGGCTCTGAGGCCATGTTAGCATTTGATCAACTTTTGAGCTAGATTTTTCTATGTATTTGTAATCAATTTAACAAGAAATTGAAATGGATTCAAAGCTTGAATATTAAAGATGAACTTTCAAGTAGAGGAGTATGTTGCTCTATTCGAATCTACGTTGGATTCGATCCACCAAAGTCAGCATACAATATGAGGTTTATAGCTGTTGCTACTTACCAAAGCAATGTGACTATGATCACGTGCAACAGACATGATTTCACTCAACATTTAACAAACTGAACATGCGTCAAGTTATACACCATTGAGATGATATAATCTTGACCGTTTATTACACATATATATGGACTTAACTAAGAACAACACTTAGACATTTTCGAGCTTCACTTCTTCTTCCTTTCTTCAGTTGCACTGCATCACTGATCCAGCTACCATGCTTATCCACCAACATATAAGAGGCTTTCCTCGGCTAATGGTGGTAGTCATACCTGGTGGTAAGTTTAAATTAAATGTTGATGCAAGTGTTGGAGTGGAAAATGGTGCTCCTGGTATTAGAGCAGTGGTTCGTGATTCTTCTAGGGAGTTTATGGCTACGATTTCTACTGCTTTATCTCTTCGCTTTATTCTTGCCATCGAATTTCATGTTATACTGAAAGGGTTGGAATTTGCATTGGATCTTGGATTTGTCCTGTTGGTGGTTGAATCAAACTTTGTTAGAGTCGTTCAATTACTTGCTCAAGAGGATGATTACTTGATTGTTGAAGGGGTATATGTTGATGCAATTTGATTGTTGTTACAAGCTAATCAAGTGATGATGAATTATGTATTGAGGGATGCGAATAATGTGGCTCGTTGTTTGGCTCGGTATAGTCTTCATTGTCAGTCTCTTTCATTCCGAGTTGAGACGGGTTCGACATAGTTGATGCAATATATCTAGGTGGAATCTATGGTTGTTAATTAAGTGTCTTTTACATGTGTGGCCTCTTTTCCTTAGCTGAGGTTTTTCCCACTAGGTTTACTCGGTTAAGGTTGTTGCTCAGAGGCCCTTGATCTCACATGTCATTCCTCTTGATGTATTGACGTTATTCATTGAATGAAATCAGTGTTACCTTATAAAAAAGAAAAAAAAAAGAATTGACCCATAAGCAAAATAGTGTTGTACCCGTTACCTACTTATGTGCCCATTTGAATATCCTCAATCATGATTAAATGTACCCACTGGTTGTAGGCTATGCTCATATTTTATGAGAATCTTTTGTTGTTGTGAGCATGGTTTGTACTAATTTACCAAATAATCTTCACTTGTCATTTTTTTTGTTGAAAAATGACTATTATGTTGTGGCATAGATTTAACTGAGGGGTGCAGCATGGAGAGAAAGATAGTGGAGAATAGGCTTGAAGAATTGTGTGTTAATTCCTTAGTCCTTATGCCTTTATTTATAGTAATAGTGAGAATAAAACTTGCTCTCCAAGTAATACAAAGGCTATTAGGAAAGATCTTTTAGATCCCAAAGGATTCTAATCTATCTCTACTTAAAATTTACACAATCATAATATGTATTAGAACATATGTCACAACACTCCCCCTTGAGTGTGCAAATACTCAAGTAGATGGGGCATCAGATCTTCAGGCAAATGTAAAAGCAGCTGATGAAGTCGTCTTGTCTAGTCGGCACAAGTAATGAATGCAAGTCTCAAAACAAACGGAAGAATGCATGGATAGTAAAACTCACAAAACCTCGCCATGGTAAAACATAAGGTTGGACAAAAACCCATAGTCAAAGGAGAAAAGTGAGAAGTTACATTAAGTCAAAACTATACATCTTCATGATGGGTGGCTCGTCAAAACCTAGTCAGGTAGCAAAAACCCAGTGGGAAAAATGCTCCTAATCATAGGGAAAAAGAGTACATTAAGGTCAAGTGAGTATACTTTTGGATACTGCCCCTGAGTTTGACAAAACTTCCAAATGAAACTAAAAGCATCGCAAGTGAGAAAGTTATGCATACCAATTCTTCAAACAAGCTTCTGGAAGGTAGACTTCAGTAGTAACGTCGTGTAGAGGTCAGCAAGGTTGTCTGGGATCAGACTGCTTAACTTTAATCTTCTGATGCTCATCCTGATGTAGACACAATATACTTGGCATTGACTTGTTAGATGTATCATAATCTGGTCAATACATATGGCGTTGTCTTTATGGATTGTTGTTGTGACTTAACGACGGATGAAAATCGCAGAGATTTTGAATATGCTCAACAAGAGTTCTCGACCATATCTTTCATATGATGAGATATAGTGAGTCTTGGAACAATTCAAAGGTTTCGCAACAAAGGTCTATTTGGTTGACCTCCAAGATATTGCGGTGTTCCTTAATGGTAAAGACATAACCATTCGAGAACATACCTTGTGTGGTCAGACAGATGGTCTGATTCAGTGAATCCCACAAGGTAGGGATCATTCCGAAGATCAAAGGGGTGTGATCTATTCTGAGATGCATAGGGATAGATAAGCCCAAATTCATAGTAATGGAAAAAGGTCTTTAACACCAAATTTGGTGGTGGCGTTTAGGCGCAATGCTGCTTTATGCCAAACGATTATCAGCACATAAGATGTCTGATCTAGTGCATTGAGCCAAGTACAACAAATGCCAATTGCACTTAGATATGGTTGCCTCACGTTCCAATATGGAACTTTATGCTTTATACCCTTCGTAAAGGTCTCATTTGTATCTAGCGTACATATGATCAGGGTATATTCAGACATAACACCTTCTGGGTCTGGTTCGAGAGGTGGACCAGAATACCATTAGAACTAGCTCGAAACTTAAGGTCGAGGTAATGTCAAGTTTTCCCAAGATCATTCATCTTAAAGTCCGATTTTAGGTGCGAGTTAGTTTTCTCTACTCTAGCAATTTCAGATTTTGTACACGCAGAGGCATATATCCCTAACTGATCAAATATTCACTTAGACGGGTATACCACATCTGCCCGAATAGTTCTACATCCGTAAAGTGAGGGCCTGTTGAGAACCGACAGAATGTTCTTGTGGTCTAGAACTATTTGAATCAGTACATGTTAGTCATTTGGAAACTCCATGTAGGTTTCGTATCAGGATCCTAGAGATACTACAACCACATTTGTAATGTTGCAATCAATCACATGGCGTATGAGAGAAGCCTTGTGCCACAAGGCATCATATCACACTATTTCATTCATCTTATTTGTCATAGATTGATTCTTCTAGCTGACCAATCAGTTTTACATTGACACTAATCAACGGAACACGGTTCGTTATCGTCGCTTTTCATTTATGTTGGTAGTTACCATATAAATGAAACATCATCTATGATAATCTCATTCCAATTCCATATCTTATCCAAACCTATATACTGGACCAAGAACTTCAGGTCTCGGGAGTAATCCAGATTTAATCTCATGAGATGAAAAAGATTGAGACAACGATCGAATGGCGGATTTGTTTGTACCACGTTCCTCCACTTTTGAGGAGGTGGATCCTTGAACTGAGCGATTGGCCACATTGCCAGCGTAGAATAGATTAATTGGCCAGCTGCCAATGTACGAGGGTCGGCCACAGTAGTGATGTTCCATCTTTTGGGACGAAAGTCTGTCGTACATTTGGTACATATTGTTGCAAGCACATTTGCAGCTGGTATATGTGATCTCGTCACTTTTGCTAGATCAGAGGAAGTGTCTGGTTATACTTTGATGATCTAGATTGGGATCGAGATAAGACATAGTGGGGACGTCCATGATAATTTACGTCGTTCTATAGGAACGTTGACATTCTTATCTCCCCCTAACGACTGAAAGACTGTCTAATAAAATTGACAATCCGCAAAACGAGCGGTAAAGAGATTGTATGTCAAAAGGTTCTAAGTAACGAATATTAGAAGGAGAATCATAACCGACATAGATTTTCATCCTTCTTTAAGGACCTTTTTTTCTTCTTTTGTACGTAAGGAATGTGCAAAATGGCACATAGACCGCACAACTAAGGACGTGCAGATGTGATATGTCGGGTTCGTATCTGGTAACCAACTGAAACACGCTTTATAAGGTTGGGTTATGATGGGTCTCAAGTGGACCAACATGGTTGCTTGCAATATTGCATGGTCCCAAGCAATGATTAAGAACTTGGTACGTATAACCAATCGATCGTGCAATCATTTGAAGGCATTTAATGAACGCTTCTGTTGGGTCGTTTGGGCTATGAACATGGGGTACTGGATATTCAACTTCAAAACCTAACCGACATACAATATCCATCGAAAGTTTTTGATGTAAATTCTCCAACTTATCTAATCAAATAGATTTGATCAGATAATTAGGGTGGTGAGCCCTGAGCTTGTTAATCTGAGCCATCAGTGTGGAGAATGCAGCTTGTGGACAACAGCCACATGTGTGACGAACGTGTAGAAGCATCAACCAATACTATAAAGTATCTAAATGGTTAGCAGGGTGATTGAATCAGTCCACAACTTTCCCCTTGAATCCTTTGTAGAAAAGATGGAGGATGTTGAGGTATAATACGTATCCAGGTATGATGTCTTTACTTCTAGTAAATGGATGCGCAAAACGGCGCATCACGGATCATCCTAAATATCCCAAATGTACGTCCTTAGCGGAAATTCCTTTGGAACCCCAGGCTTCTGACCGACCACATAGTGGGCCTAAATGGGTGTAATCCATTCGTTAAGCATTCCATCTTCTCTAGAATATGCTTCTGGCTATATTCGTAGAAAGTGCAATATGGTAATATGCCAAGAAATTTTACTCCATTTTCTACATTGGTTTCAATATGGTAATAATGCTCTCGAATATCCTTAAAGCTCAAAAGGTGTTCTTTCAGAACGAGTGACTATAAAGCTTTCCTTTATAAAATTAGTACCATTGGACAATATAAGGCAGTGCCATGCCCCACAATTAGGTTGGATAAGCTTGAAAGGTTGTCAGGGGATGATTAGGTATGAAGTTAGCATAGAACCAGATTGCTAATTTCCCCACAAAACATACCTAAGCATGAGTTAATTGTAGTCACATGAGGTAATTTTTGTTAATTAACTCTTATTCGAGAATAATAGTGACATCCAAACATCAATCTTAAATCCAAGAATAAAATAAATTGTTCACAAGGTAAACAAAATATACAAGGGGGTTCGGCCAATAGGCCTTCCATGTCAAATTTCGTTCTTCCAAATGTGTTAGGTGGAGCAAAATTAGTCTCAAAAATTGACTACGGGAATGGTACCCCTCAACAACATTGGTAAAAGCATTAAAAAGTGCATAACCAATGATATATTATGTCAAAATGGAGTTAGATTCTGCAGGGTTGAGGTTCGGGAATACTATCCTTTATTCTTGAAGTTTTAGGTGCCAAGGATCATGCTTCAAGCATGATACCACCTTTTGGCAGGCCTAGATTCTACCATAGGTTATAAAACAAACTCGAAATTAGATTGTATGAGAGAAAGACAGGCCTAGATTTGGGTTCGGTAGGCTTCAACCGAAACTGGAGGGGTATGTTCGGTAGCCTCTGTCGAAGCAGAGCAATACCGTTCAGTGCACTTCTGCCCAAGTAGAGCATGCACTTCGGTGCACCTCTGCCAAAACAAAGCATGCATGTCAGTGTATCCCTGCCGAAGTAGGGCACCACCATTCGATAGACTCTAGCTGAAACTGGGTCTATACCGTTCGGTAACTTTCGGTCAAATTACTAGGGTACCATTCTCTCACAAGTGTGGTAGTAATTAGATTCGAGAACTTGGTAAACTTTGGTTCTCTGTACTGCTACTTCAGGAGAAATATAGAGATATAGAAGGACGAGAAAGATTTTTTTTCAATCAAAATTTGATCAGATATAAACTTCATAATTGTATCTATTCATGGACGTAAGGTTTCAATCATGTTTTGCTTCGAGCAAAAATTCATCTTTGCATTATTTGAAACTGTCCATAGCGAGTCAAAGAGCCATGGAGTCCTCGGTAGTGAAATACTTCCATTTGATATGCTTCAGGCATAAGTCTTCGAATAAAGATCATGGTGAAAGCTTATTCAGTTCTTCCACACCATAACTGGTTATAATGATTTTGCAACTAGTTGTAGTCAAGTGGGATGTCACGTCTTGTATCCACATAAAGTAGTTTCTTATTTGAAACTTCCAAATTGGTGAAATCGAACTTGTTAAGATTCGACAATACGCTGAATGGCAAAAACAAGAATGTGATTGGTGTTTTAGGAAATAAAATTTTCATAAACATCAAAGTTAGAACATGTAGGTTCTAAGACATGGTTTGATTTAAACGGATTTAAGCATGGAGAATTTGGGGTCTCAACATGAGTGTTGCTTGTCAAGAAACTTCAGGTTTCTATGACACTTTTTTGAAACTTCGGGTTCAGAAGTATGAATTTCAAGTTCATAATACCTGCAAACAAACGCAATATATGCAAGACATAGCAAAAGAAAATAAATATATCAATAATGGGTAGCTTCGGGACCCTTTGTGTGAAAATTTGGGGAAAGAACCCTAAAAATGGTTTGGAGCTTTAGGTAAAAAAATTATTATTTTTATCAACTTGGCTACGGGCCAGCAAGAAAAAAAATGGGTTAATAGAACCCAGGCCCAAATATGGGCTAAGAAAGAAAAAGTGATAAAATCCCTGAAAACCAAATCCCGATTTATAGGGTTTAGGGTTTCATGTGGGCTAAAGTAATTAGGCCCAAAAAAAACTTTTTTTTTCACACGAATTGGACTACAGGTCCAACTGGAAAAACAAAACAGGTTGAAAGCCCAAATAATAAAAGAATGAGCCCAAAGCCCAATAGATAGCTAGGCTGGCTTCTTAATGCAAGTCTAAAAACCAAAAACGGGTCGTGAGGTTCTAAGCCCAAAACTGGGGCTGTTTATTGGGTGTGGGTCGAAAGCAATACAGGCCCAAGGCCTTTGAGGCGTAAGATCTGAGCCTATCTGTAATGGGTGAAGGGTTTCATCGGGAAACAATGAAAGCCAACGACGTCACAGGGGACGACGAGGAGCATGGATCATAGAGGTTGAGGCCGTCGTTGTGGAATCTCAAAAAACGAGACGGTAGAAGACAACTAGAGAAGCTCTAGGAATCGCAATGGGTGTCTAAAAAAATTTGCCGAAGTGTTTTGACCGGGAAAATCGATCTCCAACGTTGAGATCGATAGTGGTGGACAACTTCTGGCATCACCACTGTCCTGCAATCATCGAGATTTGGTGATGGTTATGGCTATAGGCGTAGTCCTCAATTCAGTCGAGGTGCAGGGGCTTGGGGAAGAAGACGCCATAAACAACGTCGTTTGTTCTCTGAGGCCAAGAGTTGCTTGGCTCAATTGGGCTTGGCCCAACTGTGGGCTTCAAGCCATAGACACAAGTCTAGCACAAGTTCGGTGCTCAAGCACTGGGCTCCCATAGATTAGGTCCAAATTTGAAACATATATATCCATATTTTTAGGCCTTAGTCGAGTTCTAAGGCTTTCTTCTTTCTTTTTCTTTGCTTATTCACACATATTCAATTCACATAATAGCAATATTATGAATGTAATGCATAAACAATTTATGTAGAATCTAAAATTCGTAAATCGTTAAGTTGGGTCATGCATTATGGTGAAGGTTCATGCAATCAAGGCTGAAAAAATATCGAGATAAACACTATTGTTTTAGAAGAACCTGGATTGCGTGATGAATATTGTGAACAGGTTTGTAGAAATTCTTTCTTCAATTCCAGCTTTCATCTTCAAGCTTGTATCACGTTCAACATAAGAAAAGAAAATAAATTGAATCAATAAAAGTATATGAATTCAATAAAACCAAAATTTAATCAATTACAGATAATTGAAACCTAATACTCCCCTGATTGAAGACGAAAAAATTCTCTTTAGCATAGCGTGAAGAGCATGCTGATAACGCTTTATGGCCTATATTTAACTGAGGGTGCGGCATGGAGAGAAAGAGAGTGGAGAATAGGCTTGAGGAACTGCGTGTTAATTCTGCAGTCCTTGTGCCTTTATTTATAGTAATAAGGAGGAGAGAAACTTGCTCTCCAAGTAATACAAAGTTTATTAGGAAAGATCTTCTAGATCCCAAAGGATTCCTAATCTATCTCTACTTAGGATTTACACAATCACAATATGTATTAGAACATATGTCACGACACATTAATCAATTTTAACACACAAAAGAGCAATGTGGCCATATACTCATAAATTGTTTTGCCAAACAATGTAGGAAGAGATGAGATTTCAATCATCGTATGGAAATTTGAAAATTAATATGCATAAATGAGTCAAATATAATAATATATTTGATGAGCTGTTTAGATTAACAAAAAAGAAAAAAAAAAATTAAACAAAATGGTGACATGTTAAGCTTTAAATGAGAAAATGCTAATGTAGACAATATCAAGGAACTTATGTCACAAATTAAAAACGAATAAGGTTTTAATAAAAAAAAATGTTTTGCAAAAAGAATTGGATCCTAATTTTTGTTATGGGAAACGTTGGTTCCACTCCCTAGTTGATCAAAATTTCAGACTGAAATCTTATTAATTTGAGTACTTTGATTGAAGGACAAAATTTTAAATTGTAGCGTTAAGCTTTGCATGATATCACCGTTGGCATTCACCAAAGAAGAAGAATAGGATCGCGACGCCGCAAAAATGGACTCGACCAATTGATGGATGGGTAAAATGTAATTGCGATGGTGCATGGGATGAACGGTTAAGAATCGGTGGCTTTGGGGTAGTAATTCGTGATTGCAAAGGGGAATTCATTGCAGCGATGCCGGGGAGTGCCACCACCGTGGGCTCGGCAATGCGGGCTGAACTTACGGCAACCAGGAAAGCAGTGTTTCTTGCGCAGGCTACTATTAAATTTGTTGCTTTAGTGGTTGGGTCGATTAAAACACTGGCCTTTCATCGATGAGAGCGGTCCAAGCTCTTTCTCCATTGTGCTGCCTCACGAAGGACGCATATCTAAAATAGCCCAAGTCCAATCGAACCCAAATCTTCTTCCCACTTGATCAATTTTTCTGGCCCTTGGGTATCTATCTTCCTGCCTTAGTTCTAATTGTACCTTTCTTTTCTGGATTTTTCTGGGTTTCAACGGTTCTCTCTCACCCTTTCCCTTTCTTTCTCCTTTCATCTTCTCTTATTTTTATTTCGCCTCCTCTCTCTTACGCCGGATAAGGACATACAGGAGGTCAGCGACCTCACTAATTCTTAGATCAGAGTAGCAGATTTAACAATTGCAATTGCCGTCGACCAACCTGGGTCCCATGCCGAAGTAAGAGAAGGAGAAGGCTAGGTGTCAAATTACTATTTGTTGGGAATGCCAACTCATTTAGTGTGCTGGGAACGCCGAAAAATTTCTCTGATTTTTGAAGGTGACTCAAGCCTGACTGTTGTTGCGATGAATATGCAAGGAGAAAATTGCTTGGTGCATGGACCTATCATCAACCATCTCCGTGCTTACCTAGTGGATTTCTCACATGGCCAGCTTAGCTGGGTTCCTCGCAAGCCCAATGTTATCGCTCATCGCCTTGCTCCAAGTGGTCCTGGTTGAACGGGTGAGAAGACTTGGATTGCCGAGCCACCAGATCTTCTAATGGATGTATTGCTCGAAGTTATAATTTACTGCTTACTTTGAGGATAGATAGCCATTTAAGTTATTTGTGCAGAACGCTTTTTGTCACATTTGCCACAATGCGTATGAGTGTGGCAATTGACTTTTTTTTATAAAAAAAAAAAAAAAAAATTTATTATTTGTTTTCTACTTAATAATATATTATTTTGTTTTTTTTTTTAATTTTACATATTTCAGTTATCGTTATTTTTTATTAAAATATATTGAAAATAATGAACTTACTAACAACCTTATGCTGGTTTTTTTATATGCTAATGGAATAAGGGCAATTTAGGTATTATGAAAGCTACACCCTTTATATATAGACGAATAGGTACATTATAAATAATTATTGGTACAGATCAAAGAAAAAATATTATGAGTACAAATAAAAGTTTGAAATGGGCATAAATAGAAATTAAATACAAGGATACAAATTAAAACTAAAAAAGAAATTGGTACACTTTAAAAAGAATTGTTGAATTAATTAAATGGGTAAGATTTTAAAATAAAAATATGTGCTACAATTTATGACACACCCCGACCCGAAGGGTCAACTTAGACTCCGAATCAAGTTGTGTTGGTCGACACCTGGAGGGTGACGAAGCCATAAAGTGTAGTGTAGTGGAAGAAGTGAAAGAATAATATGAATAAATTTAAGCCTAAAAGTGCCTAAACAAAAGAGTGTGCGGGTGAGCAGGATTACATCCATTTCACACGTGATGGTAGAGCATAAGAACAATATAGTAAAATAGGATAAGGGTTATACCATTGAGGATAACCACCTACTGAGATTTG
>JADOBS010303134.1:0-16848 GCA_015708375.1 Cydonia oblonga
CTTCCACCCTTTTTTTTTTTTTTTTTTTTCCAGAAACACCATATCCATGTTGGAATTATGTGGGTATTCTGACTTTTCTTATGGGTTGCACTTGCATGGAAGGATCGAATCATGTTTTGAATAAATGATGCAGATTTTCTCTGGATTGGTCAAGATAGTTCTTTTAACCTAACTTCAAATAGAAAAAGAAGTTTTTTTTCTTTCTTTTCTTAAAGATGAAATGAAAAAAAGACAAACTTTTAATTTTGTCTTAAGAATATAAAAGTAATCAGCTAAAGTAATTCATTCTTTAGTTACTTACAAAAATCCAAAAGACCTTGAAGTTACGCCGCTTTAAGTGAAAGTATGATTCTTTTTCACTTTTGTTTTAGGGTGATGTTATTGGCACTCCAAAAACTCATGCACTCCTCATATGTGTACTTTTTCTTCCTAGGTGTAGAAAGTTTGGAGTGCACTGTGAGATTTTTGGTGTGCCAATAACAGCACCCTTGTTTTATAAGATCAAATGAAAAATCCAGAACAAGGGTGTTTTTTTTTTTTTCTCTTTCTTTCTTTCTTTAAGCCAATCAGCATTCTTGGAAAAACACCAGAAATTTTTACTCATAATAACATGAATGCACTATATAACGTAGAGAACAGAACAAATCTGCATTACCCAACACACTACTTGAAAGAATACTAGTAATCAGCAAACATAAATGAGCTTGGACAATTTAAAGTACTATAATACAAAGTGGTATCAGGGCAAAACTTAGGAGTCATAAATGAGCTTGGACAGAGACACTTTTTTCATGGGAGAGAGTATTATCCAGCAATAAAATAAGGGAAATGATTTCTGCACTCCCCTTTTCTCCTTCTGCACGCACTTGTTTATATTTGCCCCTTGATTCACCTTTGTTTTATTTGGTCCAAACGCCACAAATAAGCAGGGTGTTCATGGGGAGAAAAAGGGTGTGTTAAATTTATTTCCCTAAAATAAAGTAAGTTGCTATAGTTTGAACTTTGCCTCTACAGTGATTGACCCAAAGATTATGAGATCATAGCTTTTAGAAGTTCATTCGTCATGTTTCAAATTCTGAACAGGCAGTTCAAAAACGATGATGGAACAATGTTCTAAGGGATTCCAGTAGTTTCTGTAGTATTAATGTGTCGTTTTTCACTTAGAAAAAAAGGTAATCTTCTTTTAAAAAAGATAGTGATGAAAAAAATTACATGAAAAAATTGGGGATGTCTTCATGCAAGGTAAAATGTTGACTTCTATTACATTATTATAGACCTAAAGAAACATTTTCTGAATAACAAGGATTGCCGTTGTTCGTTGTATTTGTCTTAAATCGTGTAAAGTTCATATATATGCATCTAAATGTTTTCTAAATATTTTTGGGTAAGGTAAGCATCATTTGATTCTTTATTTTAAATGTCCACACTTTTTTAATAATATTTGTCAGTTCTCTCTTGATGATTCATCATGTCAATATTTCAGTGTAGAACCTTCAATATTTCCGTTGACACTGATATTAATGTACCTTGACCATTAGTTCTATTTTGTCAATCTATTCAACTTCTACTTATTACATCATTATCAATTTATTTTGGGCATTTTCTGACCCTAAAATATCAACTGTTGCACCCATAATCTCTACTTAATTGTCATGACGTCTGCATATGTTCATACCCAGAATAATGTGTGCAACTGAATAATGCAGCGATTTTGTCTCAAGGAAGCAATAATACTTCTAGTCAGCCATTACCACAGTTCCAAACAACTGGTCAGGATGAAAGTACAGCGTGCGAAATGCAACATGACCAAAAAATTGCACAACCGCGAGAATTGCATTCATATGAAATGGAGCTAAAGCAACAAGGATCTGTTGCTGAAAATATGCAGCTAAAAAGTGATGCCTCACAGGAGCTTAGTCACTTTTCTTTGTCCCAGAAGCAACCCCAAGGTGATCTTCAACAAGGGCAAGCAGAACAAAAATCCCTCCAGGTACCTGAAACAACTGGCATGCTGATTTCTGGAAAAATTCCCGTCTCCAAACAGGAGCAGGACATTACACCTACTCCGCAAAGTGAATCTCAGTACTTAAAGCTTCAGAGGATGAGCAGTCAACAGGCAATGATCACTGAGCAGCCAAGCAACCCAATGAATCGTAGTAAACAAGTACCATTTGGCCTGTTACTACCTGTCCTATTGCCCCAGCTTGATAAAGACAGGGCCATGCAACTTAATACTCTATTTGGCAAACTCAAGGTTGGTCCTACACTTCTATATCAAGGTGTTGGGTGTTTTATTAAATCTTCTGGTTTCTGACTGTTTCTCTATTCTAGAATAATGAAATCTCAAAAGACGCTTTTGTTCGGCACATTAGAAGTGTTGTTGGGGACCAGATGCTCAAATTGGCAGTAATGAAAGTACAATCGCAGGTATGTGTATCATGGGTTTAATTAATATAATTTGAATAAAGTTATAATGTATCCTTTTTTGCTAAACTGAAAACCAGCATACAAAAACTTTGCAGCCAGGTCCTAAACACCAGTTACTGCCTCAGGCTTCAGTGCAGCAACAGTCTCCTAGGATGCCATCTGCTAGTGCAGGTTCCACACAGTTCCCTGATCCTCGTTCATTTGCACTTAATCAGAGAGGCACCAACTCTCCGACAGACCCATCGCACATTCCATCTTCAACAGCTCAACTGCAGTCTGATTCAAGCCATTCAGTCATTGAAAACAGTGCTAAAAAACTGCGGGAGGCAGAACGTCAGTTAGACTCTCATGGAATGCAAGTAAGCCAAATGTCTTCTAGTGTGGTAGCTGGGAATCAAGAAAGGGAGCGCTCATCAGGTCCTATACCAATACTTAATAAGCAGCAACAACAGTTGCAGTATCCACAATCATCCTATTCCATGTATGGAAGTACTGGTGGTAATTATCACCCATATACGGGGACAAATATCAATACATTGCCTCTCAAACAGCAACCTCATGATTCACAACTTAGGCAAATACCACAGCATCAAAGCATGGGTTCAGCTCAGTCAGGTGGGGAAGCAAAGGGAGGGAACGTCATGGGTGTGTCCAATTTGGAGAGGCAAAATTCGATGAAGGACCCTAGTCGACTGCAGGGTGGATCTCTTTCGCACTTTACAAATAATTCAACTTTACAACAGAATATAGCTCCTTGGCAATCCTCAAATAAAGAGCAACATTCTGGTCCTTTGTCATCAATGCCTTTAGTAAAACAGGAACTGACTGATCAGACTGCTGAGCAGCAGCACAAACCCCCATTATCTAATTCACAGGAATTGCCTTCTGCTGCGAAAC
This sequence comes from Cydonia oblonga, assembly GCA_015708375.1. Taxonomy (NCBI): domain Eukaryota; kingdom Viridiplantae; phylum Streptophyta; class Magnoliopsida; order Rosales; family Rosaceae; genus Cydonia; species Cydonia oblonga. The sequence goes on from JADOBS010303134.1 coordinate 3,325, forward strand.
TTGAGCAGGGGAATGGGTCACCTGGAATTTCAATGGACGAGCCGTTAGATAAGCAATCTTCAAGAATGGGGTTTCCAGCATCTGTAAGCATTGGGGCTTCATCTTCTACAAGCACAGTGCCCCCGAATTCTGTTTCTTCTTCCATACCAACGCAAGCTGATCCCCATGTCTTGGTACTTTCATTCTTCTCATCTATGGTTCTCTGCTAAATATGCATTGTTATGTTGTGTTGCCGACTTATTATGTTTTTGATATGTTTTCTGTAAAGTAGTATTCTATTTAAAACTAATTGTGGAAAAACAAGAGTTAATCTATTTTGTTACAGTGTCTTGTAATTTATCCACTTGCGCAGGCTCTGTTATATGTTAATCCATAACAATATGCTTTGTGGCCACAATATGTTGTTTTATTGTGCCTCTCTGATGCTGGACAAGTTAGGGAATTGAAATGTGATTGTTTTAACTTCATTTCTATATTATTTAGTTTCCAGTTTGTAATAGAAGTAAGATTACTTTCTTGTTCCTAGTAGATTTAGGATTACTTTCTTGTTCCTAGTAGATTTAGGATTACTTTATTAATGGGCTTTGTAGTTCTATAGACAGACTTGAATGATTGATTAAACGAATTTTCTCCCCGAGTATCTTGATCTCAGAGTATATTCCATCTTGATCTTCTTCCCAACAGTTCTGTTTCTAATCCTGTTTCTTTTTCTGGATTCTTGTCGGCCTATCTATTTCTTTCTGTCTTCTAGTCTTAAAGTTCCTGTATTTCTCGTATCTTGAATCCTAGTTCTAGTTCTGTTCTGGAATCCCTGTCTATATTCTAAATTCTGGTTATTGTTCTACTTCTACATCACAATCAGTCCCAGCCTTAAAATGTAACATGAAAAAATGGTTGGATGGACTAATTCATGTTGAATCCATTTTTGCCTCATTTGCTTTGTGCTGAAATGTATGTATTTTATGAAATCATGTGTTACTTGATATGTTCGTTGTCTTTTCATTTTCGTATTTATCTATTTATGCCAGTTAGGCCATCGAATACCCTCTGGAACTTCTCCTGCCGGGATTAGTAATAGAGCACCTCCAAAAAAGCCTTCTGTTGGCCAAAAGAAGCCTCTTGAAGCACTTGGTTCTTCACCACCTCCATCAAGGTAAAATAAATCCATATTGTTGTTTTGTACCTTGTGGATGATTGATTTCATTGCTTCTTCAACATAACTTTCTGTTAAACCCTTACACATTTGGATGTTTTTCAGTAAGAAGCAAAAGGTATCCGGGACCTTTTTGGATCAAAGCATTGAACAACTGAATGATGTGACTGCTGTTAGTGGAGTTAATCTTAGGGTACAGTATTGTGTCCTTTCAAATCATCTTATTATCGAGGATAAGCTAATTAAATGAACAGTTTCTATCTTTAAGTAACATGCTCAGAACCTTTTGAATTCTTGATTTAAACAGGAAGAGGAAGAGCAGCTGTTTTCTGGGCCCAAGGAGGATAGTCGAGCTTCAGAAGCATCTCGAAAGTTTGTGCAAGAAGAAGAAGAGAGGCTGATTTTGCAGAAGGAACCCTTGCAGAAAAAGTTGGCAGAAATTAGTTAATACACTATCTTTTTAGCATTTAGATGTTGAAAGGGCGCTTGGCACACCAAAAAGTCATTCTGCACTTTTTATAATTGTATAAGGCATATTTTACCTTTTTGGAGTGCCAATAACAGTTCCCATGTTAAAATTCCATATTTGTTCCTTTCACAAAGGAAATTGATCTGGAATTTATGCTGGTGGGTCTTGCAGTGATCAAATGTGGATTGAAAAGTGTAAGCAATGATGTGGAGCGGTGCTTGTCACTGGTGAGATGGTAGCTGTTATATTCTTTTCTATTGTGATAAACTTCCATGTTATCTAACCCTAAGACAAATGAATCTTCAGTGTGTGGAGGAAAGAATGAGGGGACTAATAAATAATCTGATCAGACTGTCAAAGCAGGTTTGTTTTTTTAATTTTTCCTTCTGCTGAACATGAATTCTCTTGCATCATAATAATTCCTGACTTTGAGTGAATCTCCATCCACTAGCGAGTTGATGCTGAGAAGCCGAGACACCGCACCATTATTACCTCTGATGTTCGGCAGCAAGTTATGAATCTCAACCAGAATGCCAGGGAAGAATTTGAAAAAAAGCAAGCTGAGGCAGAAAAGCTTCGAAAGCTTAATGAAGTGAGTATCTTGTATGCATCCTACATTGCTATTCTTACTAGGCAACCATGGTGTAAACTGCTAGTGTGCTAAACACACACAATATTTTTGTAGGAGTGTAGGTGTGTTTTATTTTTCTTAAGTATTTAATATGACTACATACAGCCTGAGGTTAGCAATGGAGTTGATGGTGATAAGGACAAAGATGAAGGTCGTTCGAAATCATTTAAGGTATTAAAATCCTGCTCAGCATTTATATGTTTACCTCTACAATAAATAGAGAGATTAATCTTCTGTATCTTTCTATTTGATAGCCAAACAAAGAGGAAGATGACAAAATGAGAACAACAGCAGCAAATGTTGCTGCCCGAGCTGCTGTTGGAGGAGATGACATGTTGTCAAAATGGCAACTTATGGCTGAGCAAGCCCGGCAAAAACGTGAAGGTGGGATTGATGTAGCATCTGGGTCCCAGCCAGGTAAAGATGTAAACCGCAAGCCTACATTATCAGCTGGAAGAACCATGAAGGACAATCAAGAAGCAGAGAAAAGGAGCGGTGGAACTCCTGTTGCTTCAGCTGGTAAGTTTCATTAAGCTTGAACATTTGTCTGATCTTGATTTTATAGTTTGTAGTATCCATAGCCATTACCTGGGATACTGCTGCACTAAACAAGATTCGAAGTACTATAGAGTATGCCCACCGTAGTTGGTACTGTACTACCGTGTCAGTGCTAATACGAGTTATATTGGCAAAGGTCATGAGATTGATGCTAGTAGAGAATGCCCGCACCTTGTTATGCAGGAGTGTCTAAAAGGCTTTACAAGACTGCTAATAGGGCCAGCTAGCCAACTAGGCTAGGGTTCTAATTAGTTTGGGATTTTAGTTATTTTCTTCTCTTTTTCACTTCTTTAGGCTCTTGTGTTTTGGTAGATGATAAGGAATGGGTACCATTATTGTTCGTGTGTTTATTAACAACCACAGGAATGAAAAAAGTAGGTGGGTCCCATTGATTTTGGGTATGACAATATCTGAAAAATGAAGGTATGCGATAACCAAGGGGGGTTTCTTCATCCCATGCCATTCCTTCTCATCCTCATTCCGTCTCATACCCATTCCTTCGTTAAAACATACCCTAAGTTATATCCCTTATCTTTCTCATGGGTCATGTGACATTTTAAATACTTTGGAGGGGTAGGATTTATTAGGTGTTTTGGTATTGTCCTAGTATAACTAATGTATTAAGACACTTTTTACATGCAGTTTTTATAAGTTTATCCCAGAAAATCATATTAAAAAGATCTTTTGGGTCCCGTTTGCCCTAGAACTCAAGTATCTTCATTCCAACTTCAGTTTTGCCTTCTATCTCTATTTTTCTATTTATTGCCGGAATTTTTCCTCTGTGATTTGACACCACAACAGATGGCCATTAGCTTAATGCTTCTGCCCTGCGTCGTCACCTTGGTTCTGCACAAGTAACATAATTTAAATAGTCATTGTATGTAAGTGCCTTGGTTAGCATATCCTTAGTTGCATTTACAAGCATATCCCTAGGTATGAAATAATCAAAATACAAAAGCATATAAAGTGCTATATGCCCATTAAATTTTCAACACTGTGGAGGCTGTGGATAGGATATTACGGAAGCTCGAGGCTGGCGGTGATTCTCTTCTACACTTGAGACCTTGTGCATTCTCTTTGCTAATTATATGTTCTTTCTGTTCTTTCTTCTTTTTACATTTTGGACAATTATTCTCATTAGGCATGTGTGAGCTATATATATATATATATATATATATATATATATATTAATTAATTTAAATTATTTTCCGTAGCTGGGGCTATTAGAAAATGTGGAAAGAACCAAGTTAATGTGCCTCAAACGAAGGTGGCTCGTAGTATATCTGTTAAGGATGTGATTGCTGTCCTAGAGAGAGAACCTCAGATGTCGAGATCTACTATGATATATCGCTTGTTTGAGAGAGTTCAATCTAACAGCACTGGTGAATGAAGGTACAAGTTTGAAACCTTGTAGCAAAATGATTGGAAGGAAACCAAGTCTCCTTGAACCAACCCCGTCTGTCAGAATGCAGCGGAACCTTGTGCTTTCCGGAGTCGTTATTCTTCCCATTCATTTGGTTGTAAATGTAATTATGGTGGTGTTGGTAAGCTTGCTGAACCATAATCTTGGTAAAGCTGGCCGATGATGGTTTTACTATTCTTCCCTTTATTTGTGTTATTTTATCATGCAGTTCCAATACGTAACCCCCTTTTCATCTTCTGGGTTTCATCCAATTCGTGTTTAATTCGAGCGTATTCTGCGTTGTGTAGCAACAGGGGAGGGACTCACATCAGAATGTATCAACTCAAATGGTGGTGTTATTTTATTGAAACTTCACTAGTACGAAGCACGATGGCTCTTAGCTAAAATACAATCGCTACATTAAAAGTGTATAGTCTGAAACATATCACTAAATAATGACGAAAGTAACTTTCTTAATAACCAAAGTATGCATGCATGTCTCAACGACAACGATGATGTCATATCCGAATTGTCTTGATCTTGTTCCTGTCACCACGACGAAGCTGATTGACACGCCCTGATGCCAAATCATCCACACAGTACAATTGCACAACAATCCACTCCGGGAAACCAGGGAGTTTGAAGCATGTTTCTTCTGTATGCCCTTTCAATGCGGGAGTAACGAGAAGCTGTGGCAGACGGTGTCTTAGAGACCATGTCCCGTTGCCAAAGCTTTGGTTCCAAGCACGGTGACTTGTCGTTGGGCTTCGCATCGGATTATGTTGTAGCATTCTTCAATCCCAGGCACTGGTGTCTTCCTAAGAATGTCACTCCTCACAGAACAGAGGATCAAGTCCGGCAAGAAAATAACTTAGGGTTGTGCTGTTGTAAGATAGTCAAACAGACCAATCTCTGGCCTCACCACATCGCCACTAGAGCAGAAAGCTTCAAACATAGATCAGTTCAATCCCATTTATCAGTCATCAACAGATCAATCTCCGCGGTCAGCAAAACAAAGCAATGAGGGGTGGAGAGGGAATCTACATATCAGCAGGGTAGAGCATAGAGGGGTGGCCAGCTTCCTGTCTTTGTCCCAAGCGATTCACAACAAACCAGTTTTCTTCTTCTTCAAGATTGGTTTGACTTTTGAGTACACCTTTTTTATTCATGCATAGAGTTTGGACCCAGGATTTTTCTTCGTTTTTCGATTTTCGTTTCACGTCATCTATCATGTGCAGTGCATCGTTTGCATCATGTTGTACTAAGTTAATGAACACATCGGTCTCGGCATTTTTCTTTGACTAGATTCCGAAATGGTGTAACTTATTAGAGATGTGTGTATGAATTTCTCTTCTTTTGCAGGTAATTCCAGTACTAATTGCCGGAAAACGTACGTGATGAATAATAGCGTACATCTATTCAACAAGTGCAAAGAATATGTGCAAAAATCACAATCGCGTGACAGGCGGGAATACTTACCAGTATACTAGAACGACTTTGTTGCTTTACTGGTTAGTTGAAAGTTTTTAAATAAAAAGCGACCATTTATCATAGTGGTGAAAATGTGTTAAGCTCTTATATGACGTCGTGAGTTAAGCTCCATTGGTGGTTAATTTAACACTTAAAGTAACAAAAATTTATCTTTGACAAAAAAAAAAGGAAGAAAGTTTTTAAATAAAAACAATGCTTTTCTTTTACTTTTTTTGTTATTTATCTATTTAGAGACAATGGATCAAATCCAAATTTTGAGGTCGAAGAAATTAAAAGATATTAAAATCATCGAGAATTATTAAAAAAATAACACATGCATGACCTAAGGAAGAAGAAATGCGGGCATCTCTTCAATCTTCACACAAAAATAGCAACACAAAATTCTCTTTCAATAAGAAATAGTCATACAAACAACTATAAACACCCTTTCCACTCTTAAATGTTGTTGACCTTCGTTGCGAGCTTTCTTTATCTTTTGTTTCTTCCATCGATTCAATTGTTGGGACAAATTAAGACGAATTGATTCCGCGACCCATTCGTTTAGCGGACGTTTACACCTTATATGAGGTTAGGAGCATCCCTAATTCAGTGGTCGTGTACACTCTAAACTGAAATTTATTGAACTATATATAGAGATCATATGACTATCCAATGCCATTTCTCGCAACCTTAAATTATTGTTAAAATTAGCAAAGTATTTTAAAGAGTTTACATATAACAACCCACTCTTTAGGCATTATTCCAAATTGATATCAATCTTTTAAATACTTATTTGATTTCAATTAGGTCATTAGCGTTAAGTAATAACATGGATAGTAAAATGAAGTCGGTTTTCACGCTCACTGCATCTATAAAGTTAGCATATACAAGAATTTAACCAAATTGGCTAGAGTAGTGTTCTCTATCTTATGCTTTCAAATTAAAATCTCCCTACTCGTAATAATTTAGATGAATTACGTGTATTATCCCCAACCCTAAATATAGTGTAATGATCCTATTGTTTAAATGATTTTATAGGAGGGTGGCATAAGTCAGCATTGCCACTTGGTTTTTTGTTGTTTGATTGCTGACCATTGACTTGTGTTTCTCGTGGCAGGGTCTCGGCCTCAAAAGATTTTAAGGCAAAGAATCCCAATTTACGCGCCACACCGCCATGCGTTGCGCCAGTTGAGTAACGGCCAGCCTTCCGTACATTTCCTCTCCGGTTCAAGACCGTTAGAAGCCTGTCTTGTACCGCTGCTGATGGTGACGACCATATTACTTAATCTTTCTTCTTCTTCCTTTCCTAATTCCTTCCTTCTCAGGTCATATTCTTAGCTTTATATATTGGCGTTTTAATTCGTGACCTGAATTAATTTTGTATTATATATATGTATATGGAGATAAAGAGAGAGCTAGTTTTGATTTTCCGATCATTTGTTCATTAATTTCTGATAATATAACAGTAGTTATATTAACAAATCCTCCGGGTTTGGTTGTTGTTTGAATTAACAAAAGGGATTAAATAATTAAGGTCACAATTAAAGGCAAGCTAGGTACCGCGGCGTAGGGTTGAGTTTGAAATGGCGGGTGGAGGAGGGGGTAATGCCGGCAGAGAGCTCGATCAGACGCCAACATGGGCTCTGGCCGCCGTCTGCTTCATTATCATTATTATTTCTATTGTTTTGGAAAAGGTTCTTCACATGGTTGGAGAGGTACGTACCATGCATGCATGCATGCATGCAGGCATCCATACATACATATATATATATATACATATATATACATATATATACATATATATACATGTATATATGCAATTATTAAATTGCCATTTAATTTAATCAATTCAGTTTAAAGTATCTTACTCGATCGAGGTTCAACCAGCGCGGTTGATTTTATATTTCAATTTAAATGCTTATTCAAACATTTTAAGGGTTTCGAGCATACTTATCCCGTCTTTCAATTGCAGTTTTTTCATCATAAAAAGAAGGTGGGTTTGCTTGAAGCTCTGGAGAAAGTGAAAGGGGGTATGTAATACGTATATTTGATAATGTTTAATTTCTTGCCATTATGACAATATAAACATCTTACACTTTCATTTCATGTATTATGTATATATACGTGTTTGTAATTAAGTCCTGAATGAAATAATCAGTAATCTAATTTCGTTCGTTTTGTTTCTGATTTGTCTTTTGTTTTCATCACGCAGAGCTTATGGTTTTGGGATTTATATCTCTGTTATTGACATTTGGGCAAAAGTATATATCTCAAGTGTGTATTCCCATAGAGGCTGCAGACACAATGTTGCCTTGCCCGTACAGAGACCCTGACGAAGAAGCAGGTGGTGGTGGGGGTGGGGGTGACCATCGTCGTAGGCTTTTATGGTATGAACGCAGATATTTAGCTGGTGGTAGCGCAGGTCCTGGCTGCAAAGCGGTAACACACCAAATCTATATTACTCATTTCTTTTTCTTTCTCCTCCTTTCATTTCAATTTAATAAGTTTATTACCCCAACAATTGATAAAACAATTTCTTCATAACAAATGAATACCTTCTTATACTTGAAATATGCTCAAAACATGCACATATTTGAATCCTTACCTTTGTTGATAACAGTATGAACAACATAAGTGACACCCAATCTCTAATTTAATTTTTGAAGAAGGTCACGAGATAAAATTAACACACAACATTTTGTTGAGAAAAAAATGATAAACATAATAACGCTAATGCTAAATCTAATGCACTCATTTCTTCTGCCTAATCGACATGTTGGATTTTTTTTTTTTTTTTGTGATGCAGGGAAAAGTGCCGTTGATATCTTTAAATGGATTACACCAACTGCACATCTTCATATTCTTTTTAGCAATATTTCACGTTTTTTACGGTGCGTTAACAATGACCCTTGGAAGGTTAAAGGTGGGTATATACATTTACCTTTCTATCTATATTTGAAATTTTCCATGCAAGAAATTTTTTGTTTTTCTGAAGATATGTTCATCAGATATTTAAAGTCATAACTTTTTGTTTGGAAGTTTTACTACTAATAAAAACCCCAAAATAGATTTAGTTTGAACGGTCATATTTCGAATGGACATGAAGATAGAAGTTAGGCCTTGTTTGGTATAGAGAAATTGACTGGAATATAATATTTTTAAATTCCGGACAGCTTGAAGGTAAAGTAAAATGATTTAGTATTTGAGGGGATTAAAAGAGGATTTTTTGTTATATTTACACTAAGGGGTGAGGGAATAAATTGGTATTAAACTTGCCACCACCCCATTTAAATTTAAGATCTTTCATTTATAGGTGAAAAAGATTAGACATTACGAGAATTCCTCTCTTCTACTCCTAGCATTTTGGTGATGATTGAATGGATAAATTTTCTTCTTGATTAATCCATCTCCTATATACCTACAAGTTTGTCACAATTTTTTCCATATGTCTTCCTTCAGTATACATTGAGAATAGTGTTTTATCCATTCCATATCAATCCTCCATATATACCAAATGAGGCCTTAAGGAATAAGGATAGGAATTTTGGAAAATTTGGAGAAATATTATGCCACTTTTAGAAGTTTGAAAAATTTTGTCCTTTAATTTTTATATGTGAAAATTTTGCAAACTCTATTCTTCGAATTGCATTTAAAACTATTTCTGAGTTCTCAATGCTCAAACATTTGAGTAATATTGCAGCAAACAGATATAATACTCGAGAAAAGAGAGGTGGCTCGACAAGCACTCGAGTTGTTCTCGAGAAGGAGCTCAAGTTGTTGTCGGAGGATCTTGAGCAATGGGAGCTATGTTTCGAATGCATTTAATAGATAGGATCAGTCAAACTTTTTCACGCTTGAAAGAGGGCAAATTTTGATAAATTTTGAAAGTAGAGGCAAAAATCTTCTTGTGCGTCTAAGTGGCCAGTTTCCCAAATTTTCGTAGACAGATTGAGAATCAAACTTCCTTTGAATATAGATAAAATGCAAGGGGGCACAAATTAAGTTCTTCTCTTATCCCTACTCCCAGTGGAATTATGGGATAATCGAATATGATTTCCAGATGATGCTGGAGATTGTGTCACTTGATTGTTATTCAGTTCATTTTTATTTTTTGAGGGAATTATATTTAATTCTTGTATATTTTCAGGAGTAGTATAATTCTGAATCTCCTTAACTTCTGCAGATTCGTGCTTGGAAGGTGTGGGAACGAGAGATGGAAAATGATAATGAATTCAATGGTAAATCATTCCACAACACAACCTCTACTAATAATTACAATTAAGTGTCTTCCATAATTTGCTATAAATCATTATTAGTCATATTTCTGACTTCTCTGCATTGAGTTCTAAAATTGGAACTTTATGTTTCAATCAGATCCTACAAAATTCAGGCTCACTCACGAGACATCATTTGTGAGAGACCACACCAAGTGTTGGACTAAAACACCAGTCACCTTCTATCTTGTAAGAATGATTTACTAACTCCTCTTTTCCGAATTCATTTCATGGAAACCGAATTTCAGTTAATAAAATTAAGGGCTTACAATCATACGATTATGTATACCCTTTGATATAGGAAGTTTCAAGTAATCCAGCTTGCAACCTTCAAGGATCATCATCCATGTAATGAGTCCGTGAAATGAGAAATCATTTAGCTATTTGATTATCATACTTGTCATTTCATTTTTCCGGCAAACTAGTTTTTGGATGACCAAATACTTTCCGACATAAAATTCTTTTCATCCATAGATATGTGATCTTTGAAGAGAATTATTTTAACATAGACGGCTCCGACTACTGAACTGCATTTGAAGTAGCTCTAGGGAGGATGTGCGCATTTGTTTTTAAATGATGGCAACTTTCTCCCACTTTTATGTAATCAACGCAGGAAGGAGCTTCAATATAACAATTAATTTGTTTTGTTGTTTAACAAGATCATAACATACTCTTGATTATTGGGTGGTTCTTGAATATTGAATTTGTTCAGGTAAGCTTTTTCAGACAATTCTTTAGGTCTGTTCGTAGGGCTGACTACTTGACCATGCGACATGGGTTCATCGCTGTAAGCTTCTTTACTCTTAATTAGTATTAATTAGCTTAACGATTTTGATTATTTGAAATTAAGATTTTTGCCCTTGAAATACTGTATTAATCTATAACAATTAAGGTGACTGGCTGCTGGTCTTTTGGTGTAGGTTCATTTAGCACCTGGAAGTAAGTTTGACTTTCAAAAATATATCAAAAGGTCATTAGAAGATGACTTTAAGGTGGTTGTGGGAATCACGTAAGAAAATTACTGCTAAAATTTCTTAATTTCTTAATTTCGTCAAATTTGTGCAATTAATCTCAAATGTTTTGTTTCTTAACTATATATATTCTTGATGCTGATAGTCCACTCTTATGGACTACAATGACTCTCTACTTGCTTCTCAATGTTCATGGTAAGTTATTCATATTATATTATATATATATGTATGTATGCATGTATGTATGTATGTATGTCTCTTTCTTCTTTCTTCTTTTAGGTAATTAACTGAGTTTGCCTTTTCTTTGTTTCAGGATGGGAAGCTATGTTTGTGTTATCCATACTTCCTCTAATTGTAAGTATTGTTTAATATAGATGATTTCATTAAAATATTCATCCTTGCAACACAAGTAAAATATGAACTGTTATTGGCATTTCAAAAAAGTTATCTCGGAAAAATTGCCTTCCGATCGAGGAATATTTATGATGACTTGTTCTTTATGGGAGATAATTGCCCTCTAAAAAGATAAAAACCTGACTAACTATTTGACTGGTTGAAGATAATCTTAGCCGTTGGAACAAAGCTGCAAGCAATTATAACACAAATGGCACTTGAAATCCAAGAGAGGCATGCTGTAGTCCAAGGAATACCTCTGGTGCAAGTCTCAGACGAGCATTTTTGGTTCGGCTGGCCTCAGTTAGTTCTTCATTTGATCCATTTTGTCCTCTTTCAGGTACATTTTATGTCATAAGTCTCTGCAAATTTTTTGTGGGTTAATTTTTCATAATTAAGATTTCTAATATTGCATTATACGTGTGCAGAATGCATTTGAGATTACATATTTTTTCTGGATATGGGTAATAATCAAACTAATCACCTCTTTCTGTATTTTGGTTGTTTGTGTGTGTGTGTGTGTGTGTGTAACGGCATTCTAAATTAAAAGCTCTCTCTTGAATCCTAATGCAGTACGAGTTCGGGTTGAGATCTTGTTTCCATGATAATTTCGTTCTCACAGCACTTAGAGTTGCACTTGGGTATGTCGACCTTCTCTCTTTTTTCTTCCTCGTTTCTAATTTTGCATCGGGAATGTACTAAACGAAGAATATCCCTTTATCATAAACTTCTCGCATTACAATATATTTAGAGTATCTCGGGCCAAACATATGCTTATATTGTTTGACAGTGATTTAAAGAAGATATTTTGGACAAAAATAATTTGAAAAAAGAACATTTATCATTAGGGAATTGTTACTGGCACTCCAAAAATCTCATTATACACTCTAGACTTTCTATATTTGGAAAGAAAAATACATTTACAAGGAGTGTAGAATGAGATTTTTGGAGTGCCAATAACATTTCCCTATCATTATCCTCAACATGTGCTGTGGACGGTGCCATGGCAATATCTTATTCAATTCATGTGTAGATAGCAGAATATCATTTGAATTAATTTGTAGTGAACAGAGAGAGTATCATTACGCATACAAGATACTGAATAATGAGCGGTATGTGAGCAGGGTAGCAGTTCAGTTTATGTGCAGCTACATCACACTTCCCCTGTATGCATTGGTTACGCAGGTACAATCACTAATCATTGATTCCTCTCCGTGCCGTTTTTACTTTTTTTATTTTTTATTCTTCATGTGGAATTCAACTTATACCAAGATGTTGCAATTACATTCACAGATGGGATCAACAATGAAGAAGTCGATCTTTGATGAACAAACTAACAAGGCTTTAAAGATATGGCAAAAAAATGCTGCTGCAAAGAAGGCTGGTGGGAAGTCGGGAGGTAAAGCATCTTCGGGTGGCGACTCAGTAACAAAGCCGCCACCAAAGGCTAAGATGGACAAAAACGCATCAACTCCTGAACAGACGGCAAACATCACGGCCAGCGTAGATATTCAAGGCAACAACACTGACCTCCTATCAGGACCGTGATTTTTGCGATTGTGGCGGTGAATGTGGGAGAAATAAAACATTGAAAAACTTGAGGCTCCGGCAAGCAACTTAAGGCCGGCAAGAATACCAAATATCCCTATTGTTTATGAGTGACTGTGTGCATATGATTTGTCACATCATGACATCTTGCAAATTCACCAAAGTTAACATGAACTTAATCTTGTACAAGTAGCAGGCCAGAACAATCCATCAGCTCAAGACTTATGTGGTGAATCCTTCTCTTTCTATGTAATATTATTTCTTCATTCAATGTTTTGTTTTAAAACAAAAGGTATCAATCAACTACATTGATTTCGTGTTCTTTAAATTTTAGAGTTATTAACACAAACACCTGAAATTTAGCATGTTTTTTATTTTCGATCTTGTACTTTAAGATTTTACACGTATGTCCCCTAATAAAGTTTTAAATATAGTAGTTTAAATAGAAAACTTCATTTTAATCTTTGGCAAAGATGACTTTTAGATTAAAACCATGAGTAAGATCAAAATCTAATTTTAGTCCCTTGATACATTTGTTTGTACCATACTTGACCAATCCCGAAACTACTGAGCACCGGTCAACATTATACCGTCAAGGATCCACAAGAATCTCCCTCCAACCAGGAGGCCAATCACAGCGCGACACGTGTTGACA
>JADOBS010303135.1:0-16852 GCA_015708375.1 Cydonia oblonga
GGGGAAGGATTTTTTATTTTTTTTAATAACTTTTATTTAATTAATTATTTTAATATTTTTAATGACACGTGGCGCTCAGTTATTGTCCATATGAGCGCTAAATCATCACTTAACGGAAGAACTAACGGTTTGATTAACGGATGTATGAGACTGTCCCAAAATTTACACTTTAGATATAAATATGGAACGAAAAAAACTTGATGTACTAAATGTTGAAAATCATAAAACTTCAGGGTAGTAACCAGATTTTTTCCCAAGTTATAATAATTTTAGCCGTTAGATCAAATTTCAATAGTCCGAATCTCCAAACTTAATAGATTAGATAGAAGGGATCCGGAGAGAATCATTTTCCACATAAATAGATCTCTTGATGTTGGAGCTGTTCAATTACCTTTGGTGAGACCAGTTAAACCACCATTTTTAAAGTAAGTGACCTTTTACTATAATGGCAAAAAAGTGTTGAGTCATTACATGACAACATAAGTTCAAATTATGTCGATAGCTAATCTAATATATAATTTAACAAAATTTATCGTTTTAACAAAATATATATATATATATATATATATATATATGTATATATGTATGTATATCTTTGGTGGGATCAGTGCCCATGTGACACAGACACACCATGAGGCGGTGCAAACCAGGCCATTTGGGAACCGACTTCTTCAATCCTTTAGGCCTAGACGGGCTTAGTTGTATATACTTGAGAGTTAACGTGGTTATTTCTTTGCAAATACCATACTGACCATATTGTAAGAAGTTCAATACTTTTGTCGTTATCATTAGGCAGCAACATGCCTACAGGTTACATCTATTATGATATCTTCATACTGAGTGGCCCTAATGGACCTATATTGGTGTTTTATATTCTTGGAAGCGTACAACAAATTCTTTGCATAAAATGAAAATATTATACTTCTCTTTTCTTGTTTTGAGATAAGTAGTATTGTCATATGGAAGACAATGAAACTAACGGATTTATGTTCTATGCAAAATACGAACCATGCCACATATAATGTCTCTTCTATTTTCTTGTGCAAACCAAGTTGATATGATATTTAGTGTCACGCTCCGATTCCGACATACGCTCAAGATTGACACGCTACGTCATCGAGTATCCATATATCTAACATATCCCGCCTCCAGAATATGTACAAAGCACAGCTCAAGATCCAATTGCGTAATAATTTTTCATATACTTAATGGTTGCATCTAATATCCTCGTTAGACTACCTACGTACCCTAAACAAAGATCAAGCCATTCATAGTTCGTCTTTCACAACACTCGAACAATCATCACATAAATCAGTATGTCTCAACATAATACCACACAACAGGCATGCAACATTTTGAGGAACATTCGACGAAGCGCAACATAAATCTCTAGCCATATTGGTAAATGAGTCTAATCATAATGACAACAATCACAGCCAACATCATTCCACAATCACATCAATCAATAACACATATCATACACTGAAATGCAGGGCTAGAGCGACATAGTTCGGTCGAAGCCTATGTCTCTGAAGCTGAAATCAAATCCAAGGAACCAACAAGTCAGATGATGCGATTTCGGACCACTCAACGAAATCCATCAACATCAGGTTTTAGACCACTCAACAGAACCAAGACACCAAAGGGGATTCTGGACCACTCAACAGAATCAAAACACCAAAGGGGATTTCGGACCACTCAACGGAATCCAAATCAGGATACGATTCCAGACCTCTCAACGGAATCAAGGAGCAAGAGGGATTCCAAACCACTCAACGGAATCCAGAAGAAGCAGGGAACCAGACCACTCAACGGAACCCTAGCGGAAACCCAATTCAAGACCAATCAACGAAACCGAGCGAAAGTCCAAGAAATATAGCAACGTTTGAAGAAGAAGACATGAAACAAGTACTCAAAATACAAAAGCTCAATGAAACAAGAAATGGAATAATGATACGATATGTGAACAAATCTCGAAGCAACAAACCCCATGACAATGGGTTCATGGTCCACTTCTAGCCCTCACATTTCATCACATCAAGCCAAACATATAAATCAACCATACTCCACAACAAGTTCAATACACAAGTTAAATCACATAAAATAAACAAGCATAACACAATGTAAAGTCATCAGTACGTAAATCGAGGTGCACGTCAACCGAGGAAAACACATCATCATGCTGAGCCCAATAAGCTCCATAGAATCTCAACAACACTCTAAGATTAGCAACACGCTAGAGGAACTCGGGCTACTTGACTAAAAAGCCAACCGTCGATCAAGGTCGATAGTAGGGTCAACAACCCTGGAAATCTAAATCGGAAGATCCGTCTATCAGATTTCTGATCCGTAACTTCCCAAAGTCCATATTATGCTTCTAGAACAACACACTAAAACTTCATTACAATCCAACAGTCAGATCTCCGCCAATTGCTAGAATTAGGTTGCTATCAACGTTTGGTTTTACAAACTTAGAAATTCAATTTGGGAATATCCATACGTCGGATTCTCAATCCGTCAGTTCCTATGGTCTTCAAATATTACGTACTATAACTTATTAAGGTTTGGTAATGATCCAACAGTCAGATCGTCAATTCATATTATTATTAAGTGATGGCCAACTAAGCGGTCAACTACGAATGTAAAATTTCAAATCGCCCAGGGGAGTGATCCATATATGTATATTCCCATCCCTACCTTGCACGAGCCATTTTGGGAGCTCACTGGTTTCGGGTTCCGTCGAAACTTCAAAGTTAAGCAAGCAGCGTGCGAGAGCATTCTCATGATAGATGACCCACTGGGAAGTTCTCGTGTGAGTTCCCAGAAACAAAATTGTGAGGGCGTAGTCGGGGCCCAAAGTGGACAATATGAGCGGGCCCGGGATGTGGTGGACCCCTGGCCGAGATGTGACAACGAAACTATATTAAAACATTGGGATTTCTCTAAATGGATGTCAAATATGGAGTCGGGTCATCAAATTTAGCCTAAGATGGGCATGTCGGGTCTTGGCCCCAATGTCGCAGGCGGCGGTCGGCCCAACTTGTCGAAAAATCTAACTTATTCCAAAAATTACCAAAATTCACAAAATTGTAGATCTAAATTAGGAGATGAGGTTTCATACTTGTGACCAAGGCCAATTTTCCTGGGAAAATCCCTAATTTCACTCAAACCCGCCGAAAACCCTAGAAATAGGTGGCTTCGATCTGTCACCTCCAGTGCCCCGTCGCCCCCAAACCTGTTTGGGTTTTGTTCCTGACCTCTAGATGAGTGTTTTGGTGGTGGTGATTGAAGGAGATCGTTTCACAAATGGTGGATCTCGGACAAGGTTTCCCGTGGAACCCACGGTGATTTTTGCATGAATGGTTAAGATGATGATTGGGAGTGGTGGATTGGCCCAATTTGTCGAAAATCTATCGAAAATTTGCTCAAAAACCTAGTCTGTGTATCGGGTCGGAAGGGGAATTCAAGTTGGGTGCATTTCTTTTCCCTTATTTCCCTCATTTCTCTTGTCTCCCATTGGTCCGTCCCTTTCCCCTTCTTTCTCTCATTTCCCTTCTTCTAATTGGGCAATCTTCTTCTTCTTTCCTCTTCCCCTCATCTGGTTGGCCTCTCCCTTCCATTTTCCTGTTTCTTTCTAGCCACTCCCGTGGCTTCCTTTCACCAAGACAAGGGTCCCACAAATCTGGAGCCTTCCAGATTCATAGCAAAATGACTATTTTGCCCCTACCTTTGTTCGTTTATAACTCTTTCGTTATAACTTCAAATTTCATTCTGTTTGCACTCACGCGTTTGTATCAACATGTACCATCCAAACATGTAAAGAAATCTAGAAAAATATGTAGGAATAAAATACGACCACGTAGAGTTCCGTTTAGTTCATTAAGGGCATTTTCGTCCTTTTACTTATCAAAAAAAATATGCGCTGTAAATATGAAAGCGTTGAAACTACGAATATGAAGACGAAATACGAGATACGTAATTTTAAATAGTGAATTCCGGGAATGGGATTTCACATTTAGTATGAGAAATTAAGTGAATTTAAATAAGTTTCAAATAGAAGAGAGTGATGCCATAAGAAAGCATTCATTTCTAGATTGTATTGTGCCATCAGTATTATACTCATAGTTTCAGGTGATCAACTTACCGCACGGGGAAAAACACAGAAAAGGAAAAGCATAAAGTAGAAGACATAATATTTGAGCATGTGACATGAATAGTAAATTTTTGAAAAAAATTGCTAGACCATTTTACAAATTAAATCATTAAACGTCACACTATGACCCAAGATAAAGATGAAGTACATAGTTTGTTTACAAATAAAAACAAAGCGGTATTAAGGAAAATATTTAAGATGTTGAAAATACAAAACTGGACTGGGCAACTATATCTTTTTTCCGTAACTAAACGAATAATTTAGAATGATACAAACCCCGATCCTAGCTCATTTGGCTCCTCTAGCTCCTCCCATCCTCAACTCTGTATGTCAAAGGCTGAGTAGCCATGTTTGCAGAAGTTGTGAAATGATCACCATCTGAAGATTGAGAATAACCCACATTCACATTGCACAAAAATGGGACAAATTAACATATTTAAAGTAAGTACTAGGATGCAAACATTCTTAAGATAAATTAAGCAGAAAGGAAAGCGGGTAGGCTGCCAATGACATTTCTAATCACCAAGACAAACTTCTGGGCGCCATGTGGTTGAACCCAAAATTGTTATGAAAACAATAATATAATATAAAAAAGATACTCATCCAGCTGTTTCTTAATTTCTTGATTTTCCTAAGTAAGTTTTCCTTGTTGATTCTATTTCTCTATCAATAGAGGAAAAAAAAGTAACTTGATTCTTGGTAATGAGCACATATAGTTGCTTAATACATTTAACAATTAAAGTAGGGTAAATACACTCCAATTAGGTCCACAGTGCTTCAATCTATCAAATCCATTCGTACAGATTGATTATTTGATTGGTATTGAAAATGAACCAAAACCCCCCAAATTTTTTAAATTTCTGGTATGATGAATCACTTACCTTCAATAAAGCGGGGCAATGCTGGTGGTGCAACGTGATTCGCGGATTTGAGAGCGAGAGAAGGCTCTCCCCCGCATTTTCCCTACATTCCATCATCAAATTGAAGTTCATATCTATTGATTTCAGCTGAAAATAATAAAAATGAATAAAAATTTCTAAAAATAAAAGTAAACTTCAAGTTGCAGACATTTTGACTTGAAGGGCTTCAGCTGGAGCCAAGTAGGCTTATAGTGGGTGAATCAAAAGGATAAAGACACTGCAATTTTCAACTTCATACCAAATTTTCAAGCGCCTTGTCCATAATCTCAAATTTTCAGTAAACCCCAAAAAATTCTCCAAAAAAGTCAATCAAATTTTCAATCTTTACCAGGAGCAAGGATCGTCTCTACGGAAGGCACAGCCGACTCGTTCACTTCGGTTGCGCATTCATCGAGCTCCGCCGCTGAGAAAACATCGCATCATGGCTACAGATTCAAGAATAACCACATTTCAGTGGTCTCTTATCCATCTGGTGGAACTAACAAAAATCTCTACACAATTGACAAAAGATTAAAACTAAAATTGCAGTTCAACATACCAGCAACAAAAATACTGTTTCATATTAGCCACTACATTGACAATAACAAAAAGTAAGGGAAGGAATGGAGCACCATCACATCCTGTAGCCAACCAAATATCAATGGGACAAATTCACATATTTAAAGTAAGTATTAAAATGCAAACATTCTTAAGATAAACTAAGCAGAAAGGAAATTGGGTAGGCCGCCAATGGCATTTATAATCACCAAGACAAACTTCTAGACGCCATGTGGTTGAACCCGAAATCGTTATGAAAACAATATATAATAATAAAAAATACCCATCCAGCTGATCACCTTACATACAATGTAATGTAACCTCGAACTGCCATCCTAGTTTCTGAAGAGAATAATAGAGAGTCAAAAGTCAGTTAGTGTTAGTTAGAGTTACTGTAGTAATAATTCTTTTACCTTTCTTCTGTGGTAACTTCAGTTAGGTGTTGTTATATATACTCTGTAAAATTATTATCTTGAGTTAATGAGAAAGATTTCATTTCCTCAATATGGTATCTCTCGCCACAGTCTAACAACCTCGATCATTTCCCAAATTTCCCACCTACCAAACAGTAATTTTCTCACCTGCCAAATAGCTTTATTTCCGCTTCCCTCTTCTCGATTCTTGCTCAAATTTCTGCATCTTTGATCTTTAATGGCGGTAAATTCTTCCGGCTCATCTTCTCCGGTGATTGCACCTCCTCGATCTCCTTTTGCGATCGTAAATCCGAACTCTTCTCCGCTTCTCTCAAACCCTAATTCTTCATTTCAGGTTTTGATCAACTCGATTATGATCCAAAATATTGGTAGTATGGTTCAAACAAAGCTTAAATGCCACAATTATCTTGTTTGGAAATCTCTTTTAGATCCGATCTTTCGCCGTTATAAGCTTACCGGAATCGTCGATGGATATGAGCCATCACTGCCTCAATTTCTTGTTGATCCATCTTGTGATCTCACATTTCTTCCAAATCCAGCTTTCAAGTAGTGGTATGAGAAGGACTAGAACATTATCATCTGGATAAATTCTACTCTCTCAGAAGATCTCATTCCATTCATTGTTGGAGTCCAATCTGATCGTGAGCTTTGGCAGAATCTTGAATGTTGGTTTGGTGGAGTCTCTCGATCACACATTCATCAACTCCGCTCCAATATTCAATCCATGACCAAAGGATCCTCTTCAATCTCTGAATGTCTGCATCGTATCAAGGAAGTTACAGATGCCCTTGCTGCTGCTGGAGCGCCAGTTGATGACAATGATCTTTTCCTCATTATTCTTAATGGCCTTCCTGATGAATATGACTCATTTTTAGACTATGTTCAATTTCATTTGGCTGATAGCACGATTGATGATCTTCATGGCTTTCTTCTCAGTAAAGAGATGGCTCTTTCCAGAAAGAAACAAAATCAAGGCTCTTCTTCCAATGAGCCATATCAAGCTTTCAATTTCATCCAAGCATCGAATCAACCTCTGTTGTTGCCTACACCAAATGTTCTTCAGGTGCCAAGCTTGCAATGTGTGCCACCACCACCACCTATTCTTCCCCACCATGGTTGCTTGACTTTGGTGCAAGCTCTCACATGACAAACAATGTTCACAATCTGAAAAATCCTCAGCCATACATTAGTCCTAACAAAGTCTACATTAGAGATGGCCAAGGTTTGCCCATTCTCTACTCAGGATCTTCGTTTATTCAAACACCATCTGCTACCTTTAAATTGAACAATGTTTTGCATGTTCCATCTGCAACATGATCTTATCTCTGCAAATATGTTTCTCTTGGATAATTGGTGCTCCTTAACCCTAAATCCTTTTGACTTTACTGTCAAGGATCTTACTATGTGGAGGATGCTTTTTAGAGGTCATGTTCGCAGTGGTCTCTATCCTTTCTCTGTGTCTTCTTCCTCTACAAGAAGGTTTTCTACAAATTCTGCAATAAAAGCAACTACTCAAATCTGGCACCAACGTTTGGGGCATCCAATGTTTAAGACTTTTCAATCCGTTGTATCAAAACCTACCTTTTCCATCACTAATAATGCCAATCAGTTTCATTGTTCAAATTGCATCTTGGGCAAATGTGCCAGATTACCTTTTCATGGATCTATTTGTACTACTTCTAGAGCTTTAGAATTGGTACATGCTGATGTTTGGGGACTAGCACCCTTACTCTCTGTGAGTGGCTATCGGTTCTATGTATTTTTCGTTGATGATTTCCCCAAATATACTTGGTTGTATCCTTTGAAGCATAAATCAGATGTCTTTCATACATTTGTACAATTTCAGGCTCTTGTTGAAAACTTGTGTGGAACCAAAATTGGTACCTTACGATTTGATTCAGGGGGTGAATTCCTCAGTTCTACCTTTAAGACGCATCTTGTTTAACATGGTATTCAACATCATCTTAATTGTCCTTACACCCCTCAGCAAAATGGTTGTGCTGAAAGGAAACACAAACATGTTGTAGAGACAGCTATAACCTTATTGGTTGCATCAAAAGTTCCTCATCAATTTTGGGTGGAAGCCTTTTGCACTGCAGTTCTAATCAACAGACTACCACCTGTCTCCAAGCCTTCATCATAGGAACAACTCTTCCTTAGGTCACCAGATTACACTCACCTGAAGGTTTTTGGGTGAACATGCTACCCTTGGTTAAAACGTTATACCAACTCCAAACTTAAGGTTAAAAGCAAGTTGTGTGTGTTCATTGGCTATAGTTTAGTTCACAAAGGATATAAATGTCTCGATCGTTTAACCAATAGAGTCTACATTTCTAGACATGTTTATTTTGATGAAAGCTCATTTCCTTTTCATCAATCTACATTTATGTCATTGCCTACATCCCCTTCCACAACCAACACTTCATCATCTTCCTTCTTTCTTACCATTCCAAATTTATATCCCTCATTAACCTACTAGTTTCCCTCCTCTTCCCCTCCCAATTCAGTCTTGTCCCCATTACCATCACACTTTCTATCCTCACCTATACCATCCACAGAAGTCACTCATGTTCCTCCACCTTCCATTAGTACTTCTCTTACAGTACCTTCACTATCGCATCCATCAATTCCTATTACCTCTACTCATCCTATGTAAACTAGATCAAAATTTGGGATATATAAACCAAAAGCATACATTGCAACAAAACATCCCTTGCCATCTACCCTGAATCATGAGTATGTCCATTCTACCTATTTGCAAGCTTCTAAATTTCCCCATTGGAGAATAGCAATGCAAGATGAATTTAATGCCTTGCAAAGTGCTGGAACTTGTGCACTGGTTCCACCTAACCCTTCTCAAAATCTAGTTGGGTGTAAGTGGGTATCTCGAATTAAAAGAAAGCCTTGATGGCTATGTGGACAGATACAAGGCCAAATTAATGGCCAACGAGTATAATCAGCAAGAAAGAATCGATTACAGTGATACTTTTTGTCCAGTGGCAAAACTAGTCACCATCGAAATCCTACTCACTTTGGCAGTTCAGTCTAATTGGCTTTTTGCATCAACTGGGTGTTAGTAATATTTTCTTACATGGAAATTTGAAGGAAAATGTGTTCATGACTCAACCATCTGGATTCATTGACCAAGATCACCCCAATCATGTCTACCATTTAAAGAAGTCTATTTATGGATTGAAATAGGTTCCAAGAGCTTGGTTTGAGAAGCTACAGTCTGCATTAATTTCTATGGGATCTCAGGCCTCTCAATCAAATCATAGTTTATTTGTCATTCACAAACCAGTTCTAGTTCTAGTTCTTGTCTATATGGATGATATACTTGTGACTGGACTTTCTTCAATTGCTTGCAGTAAGGTGATATCTCAGTTAAGTGTTCAATTTCCTGTCAAAGACTTAGGAGATCTTCATTACTTTCTTGGGTTAGAAGTACAAAGGTCTTATTCAGGAATTTTTATTCATTAGTAGACTTGCTTAAAAGGAAAAAAATGGATGAAGCAAAGCCTTGTGTTACTCCTCTAGGTTCTGCAAAACTTGACCACACTGGTGCATTGCTTGAAGATTATGCAGAATATAGACCAATTGTTGAGGCTATTCAATATCTCACTTGGACAAGGCCTGATCTTTCATTTGTTGTTAACCTTGTTTGTCAATTCATACATTCTCCAAGAGATCAACATCTTTAAGCTGTAAAACAGATACTAAGATATCTTATGGTCATGGTTTATGGTTTCCAAAGGTTTCATCATCTCTTACACTTAAAGCCTTTTCTGATGTTGACTGGGCTAGTTACTCTTGGAATAGACAATCAACTTGGGGTTTCTGTGTCTTTCTTGGTCCTTCACACATTAGCTGGAGTGCAAACAAGCAACACACTGTTGCCCGTTCATCCACATAAGCTGAATATAGGTCTTTAGCCCATACAGCCGTAGAAATCACTTAGATATGTCAATTGTATACTGATATTGGTTTTCAATTATTTGTTTTACCTCAGATTTGGTGTGACAACATCTCTGCGATTGCTTTAGCCTCAAATCCCGCCTTTCATGCTCGGACCAAACATGTCGAAATTGACTACCATTATATTAAGGAGCTTGTTCTTGCTAAGCTTCTCACATCTCAGTTTGGATGTAGTCAAGATCAGCTCGCTGACATCCACACCAAATCACTTCCTTGATAACGGTTTATTGATCTGAGATCCAAGCTTTCACTTCAACCTTCTCTGTTTAGCTTGAGGGGGTGTGAAGAGAATAATAGAGAGTCAAAAGTCAGTTAGTGTTAGTTAGAGTTACTGTAGTAATAATTCTTTTACCTTTCTTCTGTGGTAACTTCAGTTAGGTGTTGTTATATATACTCTATAAAATTATTATCTTGAGTTATTGAGAAATTTTTTATTTCCTTAATAGTTTCCTATGCACACAAACATAAGAAGAAAAAAACAAGAAATTAAGCACCAACATAAGGAAATTTAAGAAGCCACTGATCTACTTAATTTGATGGGTAGCCTAAATCGGTATTTCCTAGGGATTTCTCTAAATGAGATTCTCAACGCTCAAGCGAAACTATTTGCGCCATCTCTCCATTTATAGCAGAAGCTAAATTATTGTTGAAGGAGATCACATTTTCAGCAAACAAAACTGCAAACCAAGGTTATTTTTTTGCAACTGAAAGTTTTTTATTTCACCTTGTAGAGTGTTAGGCACTATCATCCAGTTTGTTGGCCTGAACTGAGCATCAACGAATTAGATTTTAACTTCATTTACCTGGAATGCAGTCAAGGGCAACATTCTAAATAGACAATCACGCAATCTATTTTGTCATTTAAACTTATACTAATATTTTACAATCTACATTCATTTTCACAGTTAAGCAGACTAGATTTTAACAAATTAGATTTTAATTTCATCGAGTATAAGCAGACGTCCACACATAAAAATCAATTTTCTATTCTAAAAATGAAAGAAAATAGTGCAGAAAGATGGATTAGATATACTCAGGTTGATGCGTCTGTGCGTCACAAACATAATCTACTGAGTTATTTCAGTACAGATCATTTCATGAAATAATCATCATTTCCGTCTTTTCTCTTCATGGGAATTGGCTTCCATCAATCTATACACAAAGAGTTTCTTCATTTCACCCATTTTAAGCGCATGGTCAATCACTTGCCTACTCGCCCAAAGGTCCAAGTTGAACACCCAAAAGCATAAATTGAGATGCGCTCGTTAAAGGTATACCTTCTCGGTATGCTATAACGGAACCAAAGAGCCCATTGGCAGTAGGGGAATTGTTAAATGTATCCAATGAGCAAAACAGATGGTCCAAGGATAGATTCAACCATCCGATATTGCCAAAGTGCCATTAAAGCGTGTGGAGCCAGTACATTTTCAGTGGGGGCATCCCAACTCATATTTATAGATGTTCAACTGAACCCCTGGGTGAGCAGGCAAGCAATTGGCCGTGTATCCAGACTAGGTGAAAAGAAGATAGTCTATTTGTACATTGGCAGCAACCAATTCACCTGAAAAGAAAGGTCATAACAGTTGCTTCCAAAAAGGTCATAACAACTATCATCCCTCATTCGAGAGTCCAGCGCCGAGGCATGATATCTGGAAAGAACATGCGAAGCCGTCAACAACAAAGAGGTAAATGTATGGTTTCATATATGCAAACAAAATAACATTACAATATGATATTAGGACACTAGAAAATGGCTTTAAAACTTTGAATTTTAACCAAAAGTCATCTAATAACTTTGTTTAATGATAAGGACAAAATAAAAAAACAAAAAACTCAACCAAAGGCGCACGGGATTGAGATCGTCTCCTAATCTCTTCCCTGGGTCCTTCGTTTCCATAGCTCTCTACGCTCTCATGTTCGTTTGAAAGCTTGTATGCCTTGAAAGGGATGGCGATGATTCTCCACGTGCGAGTACAAGCTCCCTTATTGACTTCCCTTTTTATGTTTTTCATGGCTTCACCTCCCTTTACTTTTCTTCTATTAATGGAGTTTTTTGTCACATAAACCATTGAGCCACTCAGAGAGATAAAGAGAGATTGTATGAGGCTTTGGGAATATGCGTTATGCAAAGAGGATGCTATTTTGGGTTTCTGTCAACAAACCTTCTTGATGGAAGAGAAGAACCCAACTCCCACTTACAAATTTTTCTCGCTCTCCCTGGTTCAGAAAAAAAAAAGACGTGAAATTTTTAACATGGTGTCGATGATTGAGCAACAAAAGAGCTATAAAGGTTGATGCTACATTACACATACTAATATTATAAAGGTTGCGACGATTCTCTGCACGCGATTACAAGCTGCAAAACATAAACAAACACTCAAAGTCTCAAATAAACAAACACTCATATATAATTCGAGAAATATTACGTAAATTGGACTAACCGCCACTGGAGGCGTTGTGAAGAACTTGAAGGGTTTTGAGAAAGAAGAAGGCGATGTGGGGAGTATTTTGTCAGTGCACGAGTTTTCAGAAATAGTGTAGTGCTCGTGTCCAATTTCAGATATAGTGTAGTACTCATGTTTAGTTTTAGAAATAGTTAGTATTTAGTTTCAGAAATAGTTAGTGTTTAGCTTCAGAAATAGTGTTTAGTTTTAAAAATAGTATTTAGTTTCAGAAATAATGTGTGCGATGGATGCATGGGTCCTACGCGTCAGCTTGTCATTATTATTTTATATTTTATTAACTTTTGTCATTTTCATTAAAATTTAAGTCTTTTTCATTAATGTTTAAGCCTTTTTCATTAAATAAAGTTATAAAATGGTCTTTAATTATAGGCTAAAAAATGGTTCCTGAGATTTGCATAATCAATAGAAATTGTCCATGAGATTGTCCACCATCCATGATTTTGATCATTCCGTTAAAAACTCTTTGGGCAATTTTCAAAGTTTCGTAACTCAATTGTTTCTTAACCAAATTCAACCCATAATATACCAAAATGAAGATAAGAAAGTGCATAACACAATTATACCTATTTGGAAGCCCAATAGTTGCCGGAGATGGTCAGAAAATAGCCTGAAAGATGACTGTTCTGCGGGAAAATTGGAAAACTTGCCGGAAACTCGGCAAATTTTAAACGTTCATAACTTCTTCAATACTCAATGAAATCGAGTGATTCAAAAACAAAAATCATACTTCTCGATGAGACAAAGAGAATGGTACCTTTCTCAACGGTAACTCGTCGTGTTTTGGCCTAAAAACGGCTCGAAAGTGGGTAACTTGAAAATTGTTAGCCACATTCGAGCAGTTTTCCAAAAAAACCACGGCGAGTTAGTAGTAAAAAAAAAAGGTACAACTCTCTTCGTCTCATTGAGGAGTATGATTTTTGTTTTTGAATCACTCGATTTTGTTGAGTATTGAAGAAATTATGAACGTTTAAAGTTTACCTAGTTTCCGGCAAGTTTTCCAGCGGACCAGTCACTTTTCAGGCTGTTTTTTTTGCCATCTCCGGCAACCATTGGGCTTCCAAATAGGTATAATCTTGTTCTACACTTTCCTATCTTCATTTTGATATATTATGGGTCGAATTTGGTTAAGAAACGATTAAGTTACGAAGCTTTGAAAATTTCCCAAAGAGTTTTTAACAGAATGACCAAAAGCATGGATGGTGGACAATCTCAAGGACCATTTCTATTGATTTTCAATCTTAGTGACCATTTCTATTGATTATGCAAATCTCAGGAATCATTTTGTATATTTAGCCTTAATTAAAATAAACTTAACTCAAGCCTTTTCGTTAAAATTCCTTATGATATTTGATTAAGACTCCTCTCAACCAGCTTGAAGACAAAAACACACACCTTTTTTTGGGTCCAAAAGTAACAATTCATTACCACAACAAAAAACATTTACAAACTAGGATCCAATTATAAATAAAGCCCAATACTAATATCTAAATCCCATAACAGGCCCAACCAAACGAATGAGCCAGAGCAAAACAAAACAAAAGCCAAAAGCCACCGCCAACACCGCCGACCACGAACCACTGCATCTTGCAGGCACCGAAATCCATCCAAATGAAGCCTCCAAATTGAAAATAAAGAAGGTTCCACCTGCCTCCACCATTTCACAACACTCAAATCCGCAGCCATCCAGAGAATGAAACTTGCGGGAAAAAACTCCCACAAGGAATCTTGCCAACGAAGGCACACAAATGGAAAGTGGTGGTGTGACTAACTGAGCAAGAGTTTTGCACACCTTCAAGGATAGCCGCGAAACGCGGTTAGAGAAAATGGTTGAAAATCTGAGAAGTAGTAGGATCGAGAAGGGCCAAAACCATTGAAGGTAGGTAGAGGAAATGGTTGAAAGGTGACATGGATGTTAGATAGCTGCAGGAGAAGAGAAAGAAGATGGTCGAGATGAAGGAATTTCGGATGAAAGCCAAAGTTTCACTAGATCCAAGGCAAGAGGAGGATGAAGGAAAGGCCGGAAATAAGCAGTAGCAAGGAAAATGAAAGAAAAAGAAGAGAGAAAAAGAAGAAAAAGTAAGGACTGTCACCGATCCAGGCCTTGCTAGGGTCGGCGGTTGAATGAGAAAAAAGTTCTGGTCACTCACACAAGGATGAGAAACACTCTCATTCTGAGAGAAACACTCTCACCGAAGGAAGAGAAAGTTTCTTTTGGTCGTGGATGAGTACCTTAAACACACACCTTTCTCGTATGGATATTAATCCAACCATTTAATGAAAATAGACCTAAACCAATGATTTAATCCATCATATCATTGTTGTCAAAGGAACTTCTTTTGGTTTATTACCCAATTGAGAAATTTGTCATTCACGTCTAAAATATGAGAAATGTGTGTTTCATATATAAAAAGGAGTTTAATATGTTTAGATATTAGGCATATTATTTAAGCTTTAAGCGGCCTATTATTTTTTAAAGGATCACAATAGTAGATCATAATCTCACTTCAATGAAAAGAAAGTTAGGCCTATAAAATACAGCTCTCCAACTTTTTTTCAAAAAAAAAGATATTCTAAGAAGTAAATGTTTGAAGAACCTAAGAAGAAGATAATATATAAATCTATACTAAATTGTACAAACAAAAAAAAAAAAAAACACACACACACACACTAAAGTAAAGTTGTTGGAAATATCCAAGAATAAATCTAAACAAAAACTGAAAAATGAAACCAAATGGGTATGAAACGGGCCTCAAGGGAATACACATATTGGATTCATTACATGGAGTCTTTGAAGACCTTCGTATAAATACAAAACTCATACAAATACAAATCCAAGAAATTTGAAGAGATCATTCCCAACTTTAGGTCATTTATCTTGGGCACGCATTTAATATATAATTAAATAATTAAGAGTACTTATCTCTTGGAGCACTAACATGGTTTAGACCAAGGTTGTTCACACGTCGGATGTGTCTTCTTCATGTGTAGGAATCCGGATCCATAACCTTCATGTGGTGTAGGAGTCATTCAGATTCATGAAAATTTTCTTCTTACTTCATATAGTATGCCCTTATCCTTTTCCATTACAAGCTAGTAGTGGAGGAGGACAAATGTGGAGTTATAGTACAATGCCTTACAGGTGGTCTTCGATTTTAGCTCATCGAAGCAGACTTGAATTTGTTGGAACCCTTAGGTTAACCAATAGCTTGATCATAACTGTGTGCATCCTAAACTCATAGGTCGTTACTTCACGTTGTGCATCTTTTGATATGAGTTAGGAAGAAGAACTTGAGGAACCTCGCAGAGAATTTCAGCTCGCCCTATCAGTGGTAAAACATCAGTAACTTCTTCCATGTAACTAGGAATTAAGTTCCGCAAAATTCTATAGAAAGTTGACTTTCGTGTCTTTCTAATGATGTATATTGTGAAACTTAGTTTAGTCTGAGGAGGTATAATTTAATTTGGGAAGTAGGCATTGCTGCTGTGACATGCTAGTTGAGTTGTCTTTCTATTCAGTTGCTTTGTGTGCTACATTTGAGGTCGTTCTTTCTTCAACAAATTATGGAAAAATAAGAATATTGTAGCTCGACTTCTTATCTTTCTAATCATATATGTATGTCATTTGGAAAAATTTAGAAGTCCTTGAGATCTTCATTTACCTATAGCTACGCATTTTTGGCGAGAATGCATCTTTGACTATCTTCGTACGTAAAAATAGAAATATTGGCTTTTGTACAAAATTCTATAATTTGATACAACGATCTTGGACGTCTTTGTTTCGTCTCCAACAAGCCTTGTGTCGAAGTTCATCCCGGAAATCAATTTTTTGTTGAAAATCATGTAGGCACGCGGAATGGGTTTTAGGCATGATTACATTGCCCCCAGAGCTTTGCGTTAGGACTTGCTCCAGTCGGAGTGTTGATGGACTCAAACTGAGTTGCATGTAAACTTTAGCCGAAAGCTCTACGAGTCAAACCTTGCGATATGATGTTAGTCAACATGCAGCTAAATATATCTTCGCTTTCCTAACTTGAGAATTCTTGTGAACCAAGTTTGTTTTGGGCGAATTTCCTTGGATACGTTTTTCTCTTGAGTCTTGGGGTCATCATCTATTTTCTATAAATCTTCGTGTTGCAGCATGATTGCTAAGCAACATTTATAGAACAATCATGGTTCATATTTGAGTTTGGAACCCTGATGGAACTTCAGATTGAATTCAGGAGTTAGCCTTTATGTCTTTCCTAGGGATGACTCGCCCCTAATGTACTTCTTCCCATGTTGAGATTTTGCCATGCTCGTCAAGAAGGTTGTATCGTTGTCGGAGTTATTGGCTCCATCTATATGGTGTTGAATTGAGTTAGTCAAACG
>JADOBS010303136.1:0-16857 GCA_015708375.1 Cydonia oblonga
TCAACCACAAAGTCCAATGAAATTGACGACGAAGTTGAACCGCCATCACTACTACCAATCGAAAGCAAAGCCATTGAGTCGGACAAACCATCAAACAGTTGCTCGACATATTCAATGGTCAGGATTTTAACCGTAGCCACCATAACAAAGCCCATGGAGCCATTAGGGTTTGCCAATTTCCGGGCCATGGATTTGATCCGGGGGGCTAATGCTTCGTAGATGGCAGGATCAAGGTTGAGGGAAGAGGAGAGAGATCGTAAGTGAGCGCGCAACTTGGGGAGTAGGAGTTGGCGGGGAGTGAAACGGAGCGTAGCGTAGCGATCAGGACCCAGTGGAAATTCATCAAGAATAAAGGCGTGGAAGCGTTTCTGAAAAATCTGGTATTGACGGAGAGAAAGCTCGCCGACAAATTGGGACTTAGAGTCCGCCGGAGATTGGAAACCCTGCAGTGTCACATGGACCCGGTAGTCGGAAGATCGGAACGAGAACGAAGAACGCTGAAACTCCATTGATCGATTAGAGATTTGAGATCAGACGACCAGAGGTTTGAAAATTTGAAACTTGATATTCGTTGAGCGGGAGAGCGAGAGAGAGAGAGAGAGAGAGAGAGAGAGAGAGAGATCGCTGGAGAAGAAGGAAGAAATAAGGGCGGGTGAGACAGACAGAGACTCCGCGTATTAGTTTTATAGCCTAACGCTTCTGGGTTTAGGCAGGTCGGTTTGGGCAAGTCGGTTTGGGCGTACATTTGGCGCTGATTTTTAAATTTTGTATAGAATTTTTTATTTTTTAAATCCCTTTTTTTAAAAAGGTCATACATGCTAGGAGACCAATATTTTAAAATAAATTCGTAAAGCAAATGGTGTGGTGGTTGATTATTAAATTATTACAGAAGTGTTGATTAACGTGTTTATTTCTTATTTGTTACGCATCATTTGATTTGAAAATTTTAATTTAAAATTTTAATCTTCATAGCATTACCCCTTCTCTAATGGCCATTCTAGTCCTTTACTTCTCTTTAAGGCGAATAATTCTAGGGCTAATTATAGTCTTCTAGACTTCAACAAAAAGTAACCTAATTTTGAGGGGTTTTAGTCCCCGAACTTGTACCCAAGTTTAGAATTATTTCCTTAATAAAATTCCATTAATCTACATCTTTGAATGTAACAAAACGTGCACTACTACTACATGCCGTTAACTCCTGTAAATAAAATTCCGTTAGTTTACCTCTTTGAATGTAACAAAAACCACAAGAAATCTTTATTCAAGAAAGAGAAATTAAAAAACAGGATGAACAAGATATCCGCCAAGAACACAACAAAGACAAAGCTACACCAAACACCGTATGTAAATTGTGAGTATTGCAATTTCAACCACGTTTTGTAAAAAGGATTTACAAAGTAACTTACACATATCGACACTTATCCTAACAAATAAAGAATCAACCAATACTAAAGAATTGATGAATCGCAAACATTTATTTAACAAAACGGATAAAACGGATAGACTTGCACAACAGTTTGCTCCAACCCAAAAAAGAGACCGAAGTACCGACTTGGAACGACAAAAATGAAAATTTGAGAGCTGAAGTGTAACAACTTCAAATGAGAGATTTATAATTAAATCAAAAATCCACTTTAAAAATCCATCTTTTCTTCTTTATCAAGTTGCCTCTTCTACAAGATAACTAAGGTACCGTTTGGTACACAGACAGGACGGGACGGAATAGGATGGGACAAGACGGAACGGATGATGTAAATATTGAAAAAGATAAGGGAAAATTTTGCCTTAAAATGTTATAAATTTGTGTTCCACGGATGTGGAACCAGTCGTTCCAGGGGGAGGAGGTGGAACGAAAAATCATCCAAATTTCGTCCTATGGGACAACCCATTCCACGGTTTTTAGGCACACCAAACGTGGGACGGAACGCCTCGTCCCACTGCGTTCCGTCCCGTCCCATGTACCAAACGGTACCTAAAAGATCACAGAAAACATAAATAAAATTTCACGGTGTATACCACCAAATATATAATTTAAACAAACATATCAAACACAAAATACATGTGGGGGAAACAAAAAATGGGTATAAAAAAAAAAAGCCGTCAAGCTAATCCCTAGACCCAAGTACAGCAAGAATCAGCTTCCACTAAACCAAGGCATTTGCTTCAGGTTTCTCCGAAAGAATCGAAGTACGAAAGCCAATCCTAGCGAGACTCGGGCCCTAGATGGAGAGCAAGATGCCACATTGCCATATCTTTGAACTGCAAGCTCCATGTGAGAGAAACTCACGGGTAATATTACGGGGCAGGACGGTGCAGGTTTTGTTACGCTCCACATATGCAGCTGCAATCCCATATCGAGGAAATCCCTACTGAACTATCTAGTTTTTTCTCCCAACCTTCTTGTGTTTGAATGATTTGGATGAAGTGCGAGGTCTAGGCATCGCAGCTGCATCCTTCCTCGTATTTGTGCTATCCGTCTTCCTCTTGAAGCCACTTGCGGGACCTTTACTATATTTCTCTTTATTTGTCTTTCCACTTCTTTCTGACTGGTCTTTATTTGATTTTACTCCATCAGATTGCCTACCTTTATTAGTCCGCTTGAATCCATCACCGCCAGAAGTATGAAGCTCGTTGGTTCTCTGGATGTTAGGAATGTATCTCTTCAACCTTTTCATCTCTCCATGTTCCATTGATCCATTCTTTTCATGTGGCTTACCAAATCTCTTGCGCTTTTTATCCTCCGTCCTTTTAAAAAGAGTTCAAGAGAAATGAGTAGATGTAAACTACAAACAGTTAGTGTATTGGACAGTAAAACAGATCGTACAAAAATATCAGACCTGTTGGTTGTAGCGTCTGCATGACCCGTGTCTATATCGGTTGTTGCAACTTCCTTGGAAGATTTCTTGTTATGGCGGCTCTGCAGTAAGATTTGCATTGTAAAATCAATTTCTTATTTGGTTCAATTAAATATATATGTGTGTATACGTATGTATGTATGTATACACCCACACACACAAATATATTCATATTTTCTCTGTGAAATTTACAATGTCAAATTTGACGGAGTAATGGGAAAGAATTCCAGATCATGTATTACGAAGCTCAATTCTTGCAGGAATTGTTCCAGCATGAGTACCCCAAACTTAACCACCAAATCCGTTTAATACATGGAAACTAAAGAAATTACCTCCACAATGCCCTTCAGGAAACCCTTGTATTTATCAGGTGTAGCAAACTGAACTGATGCAGTACCGCACTTCCTTAACAAAATCTCCATTATGACTGTAACCTGTAGGTAAAATGGTGCTGATTATGGTGCCAAAAGTAAAAATATTTGCAAACATAAATACGTGTGTGCATTTGTCCAGGCGCTAAAAGCATTATTGCTAAATCTGTACGCGCCTTTGATCTGAAATGATGTCTCGAAACAGGTGACCATGGGAGAACTGCATTGACAATATCAGGAAGAAGCCGTTGCAGAGGTCTAGTCTCTAAACAGGATACTAGTACTTTTACAAAACCCAAAACAGCCTGTTAAATGTGTAGCAACAAACTCATTAGCATTTCAGGCCCAGCAAAAACACTCAAGAGACGAAAAAACACTAATTGTGATCAGAAGTAATGACACTCACTTTTATAACTTCTAAAGATTTCCCTTGCAACAAAGATAAAATAGAGGGAACAAGATCGGGCATTGAAAGACAAATATCTGTATCTTTATACACCAGCACTGATAGCACAGACACTGCTCCACTCTTTATGTGAGGTGATGCACCGGTAAGATAGCCCATTATCTGAATATTATAAAATAATCAGTCGATAAACATAAGCAGAAAAAGCTCATCCAACAAGAGCATAACGCAGGTAAGCATGCTAAGCATGGAGCAAGCTAATTTCCATTTGCTACATATTCGTAATATTACTTATATAACGAACGAGAAACTAAAGAGAACAAGAAACTAAAGAGGTTTCAATTTGATGCAACCTCATATCTTGCTTTTTCTTTGAGAAAATAGAAGAAGAAAATAAAAGCAGCAAGAATCCATTTCCACTGCCTAAATAGTAAAATAGGTTAATAGAGTATAAACGCAACATGAGGAAACTAATTTATGATCAAATAAGGAAACCAAGCGTTTTGGGAGTCCTAATCATAATATATTTCTATTTCCAACACTCGCCTAAAGCTGGGGCAAGAATGTTGATCATGTTCAGCTTGTCTTTTGAGAAAGTAACGATTATATTAAAACCCGAAAGAGGGAAGAACAGAGGAGTGGTCAAGAAGACCATAGGCTATGTTTGGTTGAGGGACTTCGAACAATGAGGCCAAGTTAGCATTGAATGGATTACAACATGTTAGATATAGGGATTTAGAAATGCACTTCATAAGCATTAAAAAAAGCATGAGAAAAGGGATTTGCAAATGACTACATGGAAGGAGTCATTTACAAATCCCTCATACATGCCTTTGTGATGGTCAGAAGTGCATTTGTGATCACCCTTTGTAGTCTCTGTCTTCCTCACTTGGCCTAAATCCCTTGTGACTTAAAAGTTCCTGACCCAATCATAGCCTTGGAGTTTTGTATTCCTCCGTCTCACTTCTATACCAATCATTTGAGTGGAGTACAGAACTACCATACTCGGTCACATAAACGATGAAGCAGCATGCACTAGATTACTTGTCAAGAACTTCAACTGGGATAAGTGATCCCCTTACCATATTAATTAATTTCTGGTAAGGTCCATCTGAACTGGCACATGATGGATCTCTCAAGCTAACACTTATTTTGAGGAGTACATCGTAAGCTGCCTCCCTGACTGCTTCATCCTTGGCCTACAAATTAAGAAACACTAAAAATTATTAACAGATCCATTGTCTCGTATTCAGAAGCTGTGCCTGATAATTAGACTCAAAATCAAATACAGAAGATTCAAAAGGCTCATATTCTAAGTCAGACTCGAAATTCATAGAGAGTAAGCTAGGCAACCTCAATAAGGTGGAACAACACAACAAGAGTAACAACAAAAGGATATGTCACAACGTTAAGCAAATCATCACTATTCTACACGTAGTTCTTACATCTTTTAACTTGAGTATGATCTCATTGAGAATAAGAAACGACTTTGAATTTTCAACCTCTGAGTCTATCTGCAAAAATCAATTACAAAGGTTAAACAATATATTCAATTGACCACTAATCCCACAAAAACTCTCACAGTTGCACATGTATGGCAGAAAAAGAATACATGTTTACATAGAATAACTATAGGATGCTGACAAAAGTAAGGTATTGAGAAACTTTTATTTTGAAGAAATGAACAAATAAGAAATGATTATACATATACAACCATAGCTGGTACAAAAGCTTAAGACCTCGGATACTCAAGAAATTGATGCCAAGTTCTATGATGTAAAATGACAAAAGCCATGGGCTCACGCGCTTGGTTACCAAGATACATACATGTTTATTATCAAAATAAAAACAAGTTTATTACCAAGATACGACCATAGCTTGTAACACAGAGCTTTAGACCTCGGACACTCAAGGAAGTGTGCAAAGTTCTTTGATGTAAAATGACAAAACTCATAGGCTTGGTTAACAACTTTCCACTCCACATGAATAGTATCACTGAACGGTATTGCTTCCATGTCATCTTTCCCTGCCTTCTAAAGAATACCCTCAACCTCGACAAGTGGACACCCATAACCCATCGAAAGCAAACCTCCAGCTCAATTGATACTAATAAACAATAACCTCTATATATCTATATTTCTCTAATGCAAAGAAAGCTGCATGTGTGCACGTACAACATAACAAACGTCTCTGAAACAAATCAAGACTTCTATTACTCTATCAAGACAATGGAACAATTTCAATATTTCTAAATGACAGATATGAATGACATTGTTAAACAGAATCACAGATAAATCTGACCTTCAAAGTATGAATCATTAAAGTCTGGAAACTAGCAAAGCGACTCCTTAGAGATATGATATCAACAGGAGATCTCAAACCAAGTAGCAGATCAATCAATTCAGCAAACCGAGAAGAACGGAACCAATCATGCTCCTGCATTAGGTCAATACAAACAGGGATAAGGAACTTCAGCCATGAACATAGCATGGCAAGAGCATTACCTATGAAAAATTTAACAAAGATGAGAATGCATACCTCTAGAATTCTGCTCAAAGTATGGTATGCTTCATGAATGGTGATCTCATCATCGTTCTAAACACAAAATTAAGTTAGAACTTTAGAAATAAAAAAGTAACAGTTACAATACAATGTATGAATCAAAAACATGTCATGAAACGTTAAAAATTAACTTTACCAGTAAAGTATCTTTAGCAAAGGTATATATTAGATCAATAAGATCCTCATTGGCTCCTTTAACAAAAGAAGATGCTAATTCCATCATCACGCATCTGTAGGAATACAAAACAAATTTAGTCCAGTTATTTACAAAAATAAAATAAAATAAAAACAATTTGATGATATCATCACATCAATACAATTATCACGAGAAAGAAATAATCATCATAGTTCCCTCAAAAAGTAGTTATCAAAGCTCCTTTAGACATCTTAACATTTGCATAGACTCCACATTTGTCATAACACTCCTAATTCAAGCATTCCAGAAATTGCCTCAGAAATTTACATGGTATCCATTGGAAGTGCTTTTCAAGGAGAACTTCTAATTTGGAACTAAAGATAATAGGAAAGAAAATTAAAGTCGATGCTGTTCATTTAAGAAAAAACACTCGCAACAAAATGTGTCCTTTTTTCTGAAAATTAGAAACTGTATTTCAAACAAAAAACCTGAACACACAAGTAGACAAGTAATCCACCATGAGCAGACAAGAAAAACATTAATTGAAAAAACTACATCTATCTTAAGACACTCTAGTTAATCATGTGGCAAAAGAGCTGCCCAACACTCGACCTTCTCCCACACCACCTCCACTTCCATCTCCAAGGCATCATCAATTCTTTCTTGCACCCATTGACCTACTCCTAACACACAAAATGTTGACTGACTGAACCCCAATTTAAAAAATAAATAAAAATTATATTGACCTCAAAAGAAAAAGAAGAAAAAGCCCAATAGCTGTACGGACATTCAGAAGAAGGATGGCTTGAGACTTCATCTAGCCAATGCCATTTTTTATGATAGCTAGCCAGTGCTGTTATCTAAAAGAACCTCATTAAAAATTTAAACATCTAACCAGGAGAGAGTTAAAAATGTGTACATGAAACTAAAACACTAGGATGCAAACCCAATAAAATCAAAAATGAAAGCAAAACAAGGTTATCATGCTCTTGAACAAATGTAAGACTCATTCTTAAATTTTAATACAAGGGCATGTCCTAAAAATGAAACAATGCACACTGAGCTTGCTATTTAGAGAATCACAATTCAAACAGACATACCACACTTATGTACATTTTATCCACTTCTGTATAACGTGAAACAGGAGTCCCTAGCTTACCGCAGAGCATCTTTCTCTCTAGTACTTAGATTGTGTTCTTCCTCACCAGCTGATGCATCAGTCTGACTCTCCAACTTTCCAAGCACATGCCTACTATCTTTGAACTGGAACTTCTCAAGCAATGATATAAAAATCTTCTTGGCATTGGAAGAATCAGTTACTGAAGCCAAGCATCCTATGGCATCCTGGAAAAATTAGAATACAAATAAGTCGAGTCAACATGGAGAAAGATTATTTGAGTCAGCACTCAGCATGGAGAAAAATAATATACATAAGATGACTGTTTAATCCAGGTTTGTCAATACTTGTCCAAAATTTCTGAATTAACATAGCATATCACAAAATTGAGGACAGTGAACCAAACCTAGTTGTCCAAAGCATTTCACCTAATTGAAGGCCTTAGCGTTCCTCATAGTAAAAACAAACCAGCTAAATCTAGGTTGGTTAGAAACATGCTAACAATCTCTGGCTAATTAATGAAGTTTAAACAAGGGATGAATGGAGAACCTTTAGATATAAACGCTTCTCAGGAGGTGAATAAAGAAATAAGTCTGTTAGAGCAATAAGCAGCTCAGAAGAACATGATGTCAAAGCCTTAATGTTTCTGGTAGCAGTTTTCTTTGAATAAGTGGGTAAGTTGCCGAACTCTAACAAAGATTTGTTTACTGCATAGGACTTCGTGTCACCAGCACCATCTTTTTGGTCAAGTACACTTTTGTTTTGATTCACAAGAACCTGGACATCAAAATATAATAAGAACGTGAATAAATAAATAAACTTCAAGTGAACCATATGAATTCTAATTATTATGAAGGAAACATCACCTGCAAGGCAACTGCAATATTTTCATGCATTAAGGAGTCCTTAAGAAATGTTACTAAAATCTCAGCCAACGGTCGAAATTTTTGGCATATATCAGTTGGAAGATTACAGAAAGCAGGCAGCAATCCCAACAGATCATGTGCATGAGCCTGTAGATCTTGACTGGTTATTGACTTTTTAACTGGAAAAGGAGGAGCAAAAGAGAATGTAATGTCCAGAAATGGGTGACTTATGTGAAATGAATCAAATGATATATTACTTTATGGAAACCATCGAAAAGTAAAAACGAATAAAAAACCATAGAAAAGAAAAGGGTTTGTGACAAATTAATTCCTCACTTCATTGAACTTGTACCCCATAGTAAGAAAATCATACCCAAAAAGGGAAAAAGCTCAACTCATGGAGAGGTCGTGAGTCATGACTCATGACAAATATTAAACATATTTTGAAGAAAGCTTCAACACTAGAAATAAAATGATCCCTGTTCTTGTACGGTTCGAGTAAACTCTAGAGAGACTTCTAGTTCACAATGTCTTGTATGGTTTTGTTTCATACAATTGTCTGGTTTCCAACCTAAAAACGATAAAAACAAAAACAAAAGAACCAGCAAGCAGGATCACTAGTATTTTCATGTTATGTCTTTTTATTCTCATGTGATTTGGATGTCTCTTCTAATGAGTTGAATGGCTAGGCTTTAAATTGAATTGTATGTCATGAGCAAGGTTTTGCAAATTTTATGTGTTTGTATGAACATCAAAGAGAAAAAAGATATTTATGCCAAAAAAGAGGCTGAATAGAAAAAGACTTGGAATGATAAAACTAAACCCTGTTAAAGCATTACAGCTGCAAACACATAAATCCAAATATGCAAGTTTACCAGTTAATTTTGTCTCATATATGAATAGTCTGAAGAAAATACCTTTACCACTGGCCCGACAAAAGGATTTTGCAAGAGGCATAATATGCTCCATATAGTAACCAAGTGATGCTCCAACAACATAATCTTTCAAAATAGGTACCAACCAAATGTTTGAACAGGTGAAGTCGCTAGCATTGAGAGATATAGGAACAAGTTCAAGTATCCTCTCAGGTCCAATTGCAATTACAGCAGTTCCAATACACTTCTGAAGCTGCAATGATAAAAGGGATATCATTTTTAAATTGCCACCATTACAAACACAGAGATTTGGTTAAGAAACGATTGAATTACGAAGCTTTGAAAATTGCCCAAAGAGTTTTTAACGAAAGGACCAAAATCATGGATGGTAGACAATCTCAGGGACCATTTTGGCTATTTAGTCTATTTTCAGAACCCACTACACATAACTACACTTGAAATGAACATGAAATGGAAAGTTGGATCTAGGACCAAAAAGCAACAGATTATGGGATTTGGTAGAATTTGGAATTGCTTAAATTTATAATAAAAGTATAAGAAAACACAAATGAGAAAAAAGATGACAAACTATAGATAAGAATTGGCAGTTTGCACCAATTTCCTATCATTATAGCAAATTTCAAATATTCCATTCAGACTTACATGATCAGTGTTAGATTTGTCCCCACTAGCAAGGGTCATTGAGTTGGCAAGGTTGAGAAGAATATTTCTCATATAGAGATAGGAGATTCCTCCTATAACCAAAAATCCAAAGTAACTATTAGAAATTAACTTACAAGAACGAAACAATGTAAGATGTAAATTAGTGACAGCACTTCCAACCAATTGGAGAACAAAAATTTTAAATTGTTTAGTTCCAGAAATGGAATGACACAACCATAACAATTAATTGACAAACAATTGTGATATACCAAAAGAGTGTGCAAGGCCATGAAATAAGTTGACTAAACTGCAAAATTAAAAATTAAATAAAACAAATACTATCGACAAATGCAATGCGTTTTCAACAATGAACTACAATAACTAACTCAAAAGTTAGCAAAGCATATGAGTGTAGCATTCAACCAAAAGAATAAAAGAAATAATAACAATAATAATTTGGCTATGCAGTAGTTCTATAAATCTTTGTCAAAAGAAATCATGCAAATGACCAATTTATCCATACCAAGCTTGAGGAACAATGCCGATATAACCCCCAAAAGATGTTCATTTGGCACTCCTTTACAAGTGCTAAGGGCATCCTCAAAAGCAGTACAGATTGATATTAGTGCACTTGCTTTCACAGTCTCGTGTGCTTCATCATCAGAAGGTTGGCTTTCACCCACCAGCAGACTTTTTTGATCCACAAATTGGCTTATCAGCTCTTTAAGAATATCTGAAGCGTGTGATGCAGTGCTAGCCTCAGAAGTCAGAAGACCTAGATGAGTTAAGACAATATGTATTAGAGAACCACGAAAAGCTAGATCAATATTTTTCACAAGTTCATAACATGACTACTATTAGCAACATAAACTATTAAAGCAAACCAGAAGATGACATATACACCGTTACACATGCTGAGAAAGTTCATCTACAGTTATGCCCTTCTTATACCCATCGGGATAGTATGGCATCAAAGTCGAACGCTTTACATCAACTAAACAATTAAGAGCATTTAACGTCTAGCAAACTTGCGAATATAAACAAGTTAGAAAAGAAAAGTGCAATAGCTTCATGTATGGCACTGAAACATGCCAGGATAATAAGTGACAATATCTTAGGGAAAAGAATCACCACCAACCATGTCAGGCTGTTGTAAAGAAATATGGTATTGAGTAGAATGATGAGATAGTCAATTCCTAAGCGCCATGAGAAGAACGCCTTTTATATTTTAAGTTTTAACTGAAACAAGACTTGCTAGAGACTACAATAAATTGGCTAGATGTCAAGTTTAATAAAGTAGCATCAAGAAGCCTTGAAATAGTAAATACAATAAAGAAGCATACCTGCCACAGAACTACAAACTAGAGGAAGACTATTAATCCACGATGACGATTCTCCAGCATGAAGTATAAACAAAGAAGATTTTAACAAGGTTGCTGCCAACATGACAGTGTCCGAGGGAACCTCATCTCCCAAACACACGTATGAAGCAAGAGAAGCTATAGTCGCCTCTGTTTCATAAACAATGGCATTAGCTCTTGAGCTCTCAAACAATGTTTCAATAATTTGGAGTACATGCCTTGTGAGTGTTGAGAACCGTGAAACAACAAGCTCATTTATTTCTGAAAGAAGTTTTGAACCTACTTTCTTTGACAGAAAGGGAATGGTAAGTTTCACCACATTTAGCATGTGAAGGACCTCTAGATTTTTAAGTCCATCTGATGTCTGTGAAGCACTTAATTCAACTGCCAAAGGCATGTATCCTTTGAGCTTAGACAGTATCAACTTGCTAACCTCCTTGATGACAGTGCGGGACTGGAGAGACTTAAAAACGTTCTCAAGACAGTCTTGAGAACATTTCCGGACCTGCAAAAAGAA
Organism: Cydonia oblonga; assembly: GCA_015708375.1. Lineage (NCBI taxonomy): Eukaryota > Viridiplantae > Streptophyta > Magnoliopsida > Rosales > Rosaceae > Cydonia > Cydonia oblonga. The sequence goes on from JADOBS010303136.1 coordinate 11,730, forward strand.
AATTAACCACATACTTAGTGTTCCCGCCTTGTGGAAAGGCTGTTTTTGTTTCATTCCCTCCAAATCACAACGGTCACATTACACTAAGGCCCGCATTCCTCAATAATTCCAAAAAAATATAAAAGATTAAATATAAATTACTTGAAATGACTTCATATTGGGATCAATTACACGTAAATTGGTAACAATTTGCGAAGTTTCCCTATAGAAGTTAACACTACTAAGCCATTACGCACAAAGCTCATAATTCCTTACGCAGCTGACACCAAATCTACAGATTTTAAACCCACTTATGCTAAGTATATGTAGTAAATAAGTAATTTAACAAGGAAGAAAATTGCAGCAAATACCCTACCTTGGGCCGCCGATCAACGGAAAACTTGAGCAACGTCTCCAATCCCAATTTGATGGATCCCCAATCCTCCAAATCACAAAACCCTACCAAAACCCCCAAGCACTTTACCAAAGCCCTGACGGCGGGCATGGATAGCTCCTCCTCTCTCTTCAGAAGTCCCATCAGCATCGTCACAGCCTCGCCCGCCTTGGCCGACGAGACGCTCCCCGGAGGCACCAACGGGAGCACCATGGCCAAGAACGACAACAGCGCCGCTGTGGCAGTGGGTTCTAGGGTCTGGGACGCGGAGGAAGACATGTCGTCGATGGAGGAGATGGTGGCAGCGAAATAGGCAGGTGGAGTGAGGGGGAGGGACTCGGCGGCGAGGATGGCGCGCATAGCAGCCGCGGTGGCGAGGAGGTGGCGGTGCTGGGGAGCCGAGGACTTTTTGTAGCGGTCCATGAGCTGTTGGCAGATGTCTGCGCCATCGTTGAATGGCTCGACTGCGTCTAGGCCGTGGTGGTGGTCTTCGTCCATGGTGGCTTTTGGTTTCGGAGGGTTTTGCGGGGTTGCGGAAGGGGAGGCGAGGGTTTTAGGGGGTTCGGTTTTGGGTTGGGTAGGTTGGGTTTGAATAGACCTGGTTTGGTTTCAAATGGATAGCTTGGGCTTGGGCCTAGAGTAATTTCTAGGCTTGAATACTAATTAGCCCAATTCTCTCGGGAAATCGAAATCCAACGACAAAAAGGCATTTTGAAGGAAGAACCGGATAGGATATTAACTTCCGTACTTGACGAGTTGAAGGTTACTTGGTGTTGTGGTTCGTGATGAATTTGGTCGGATGGCGAAGAGGTTTTTTTATGTGGTTGGAATACAAGTTTATTATATGTCATAATATAAGTGGTGAGTACATATATTATTTCGGAGGGTTTTGCGGGGTTTTAGCAAGACAATGTTGGAAATGGATGCTAAAGGGGGGTTTGGAAAGTATACGCTTAAATAATAATGTTCAAGGATTATGTAATAGTGAGATTATAATCTAAAGATGTAAGATTCATGAGACTTTCTCCCTTATACACATATCTTGAAAGTTTTTTATCGTAGGATTATCAATTTGGCATTGGCAATTCTTTAAAGATTAGTATATATCGTCTTCTTACTTGAAATAAATGACTAGTCTTGAGTCATTGGTGTGAACGATACTAAGACAAGTATGTAGATGCTCAATAGAAGATGAGTTCACTATACCCGATTGAACAAGAGTTCTTATATGGAAGTTTCATTGACATGTCAAATAAGAAAATCTAAAGTTGCAATAATGTAATTAGTCTTTAGAATCGAGACACCAAAGTTTTCTTATGGAGACATCACTGATCATTTGACGATGCATCATAACGATTGGGTTTATTACGCGCATTGTTGGGGTCTTAGACTTATTGGTAGGAGGAATCTCTACCTTCGGTAAAGAGGGAGAATACTCTAAGATATGATTCGAGAATCTCTGCGTAGAGTATTGAATATAAATAAGAGGGTGTCCTAAATTATATTCATTATAAATCATATGAACTTAGTAATCTACATTTGACTTTGACATAAGCTCCATGACCTAATAATGTGATTGGGAGTACTGGTAGAAGGATCATATTGCATTGCAGTTCCAACTAGGTTATATATTTTTTCTTCTTAGCTTGGGCAGTCATAACATACTACTAGGTATCGCTCATGGTTTGTGAAAGCCATGAGGATTAACAATAATTAATTCTTATTGAAGATGGTTTTAATTCATAATCGATTAGTAAGGTTTTAATTGCACACTCTCTCACTAATTTTTTTTTTAGAAAAGGTACAATATTCATTAACGATAGGAATACGTACAATCAATGAGGATATGGTGCATACAGTGGCCCTCGATAAAAATCTTGTCGGGATTTCAACCTAGTCGAAGGGAACAAGAGTGTCACACACCTAACAAATCAAGAATTACCATCCTCAAAGAGAAGATCCATAATTACATCAGGAGGTTCTTCAAACCAAATAATAAGATTATCACAACTCAGACTCATTCATGCTAATTTGTACGCCACTTTATTTGTCTCCCTTTCGCTATATTCAATCTTCCATTGGGGCATTGACTGAATCATTGAGCAAATATCATTTAGAATATTTTCGAACGACGGATAATCCTCTTGACCTTTCTATTGAAGAGCTGCCATCACAACTAACGCATCCTTTTCAAAAAACAAGGCTTGTAATTGCTTCTCCTTGATAAACCAAGCAGCATCCCTAGCTACCATAGTCTCGGCCAGCAGAGGGGAAAGAATATCATCATGCCTCTTGCCAAGGCTGCCACAAAATCACCCATATCGTTCCGAATCACCACCCCAACACCACCAATACTTCTATGTTCATCCCAAGCCGCATCAAAATTACATTTTGACCATCCTTCTCCTGGCTTCGTCCATTTTTTAGAAACTTTACAGCTACTTTATTCATTTTTTTCCCCATGCCAGTGTTGGAATTCTTTCATCCAACTAATTGCCCGACAAATTAGTTCCGTCAATTCGAGTGCCTTTCCTTGCCACAAAAAAAGTTCATTTCTTTCCACATACTCCAAAGAAGAACAAGGAATAAATCAAAACTACCTTTTGACAACTCACTTGCAAGTTTAGCTACCCCATCCATCATAATCTCTTGTGCGTTCGTTCGACTCCATAGCCCCAACGGACAAGACAACCACACCGACACCGCTTTCGAACAATTTTGCATCAAATGCACTGAAACATTTTCTCCATTACAAAACATGCACACATCGTCCATGGTGATTTTCTTTTTTTCTCAAATTATAGCAGGTTGGTAAAGCATTCTAGCAATCCGCCAAACACAAATCTCCACTTTCTCAGGTGCTTGAGCCTTCCACAAGCCTTCTATAGAAATTTAATTTCTACGGTAATTGAGGATCCGCTACTTACTTGTCCACGCACCTTACCCATGAATCTTGAAAGATAATAGGCATTATTTGTTGTAAATTTCCCATCGGTTCTATATGCCAAATCAAACGGTCCGGTGGTTTCCATGTACTAAGGGGAATACTTTGAATCAAGAGAGCTTCCTCTTCCCAAAATAACTTATTTATAGTGTCCAAATTCCAAGTAAAGCCCTCCTATTGTGAGATCAACTTAGACACAATGTCCAACCAATCCATCCCTCATGGTATAAGACCGAGCACTTTGAAAAAAAACTTTTCCTCGGTAATCATCCCCCCATAATTTAATAAATGCTCAATCCCCCACACTCCACTGAGCTCCAGCCTTAATTACTTTGTGAGCTTCCGCAATGCTTCTCCAACCATAGGATGAATTTGTCTTCACTGGTGCCAAAAGAAAATCAGTTTATGGATAATACTTGGCTTTAAAATTTTGGGAAGCTAGAGAAATTGTTCATGTATCAACTGCCACCCTTGCTTTGCCAACAAAGCTAGATTGAAAGCATAGATATCCTTAACGCCAAGATCACCTTCTCCCTTTGGTTTACATAAATTTTGCCACCGAATCCAATGTAAGTCGTCACTTCCCTTGTTCATTTCCCCACCAAAACTGTGCCACCATTTGATTCAACTCATCGCAAAAAGTTTTGGTATCAAGACGGTTTGCATGGTGTATAAGGGTAAAACTTGGGCTACGGTTTTTATCAATATCTATTTCCCGGTGCTACTCAGAAGGCTTCTTTTCCAACCATTCAATTTTTCCACCATCGATCTTTAATGTATGCAAACGTATCCTTCTTTGATTTTCTCACAAGAACTTAGGGGTGGGCATAAAAACTGCCAAACCACAAAACCACATCAAACCATATGAAAAAAAATCGAAAAAAAAGTTGTGTTGACCGGAAAAGCCAACTTTGAGTCAAAAACCGAACCATGTTATTAATAATAAATAAATAAATTATATATACACACGCATGTTATGGTATGATAGGTTGAAAAATTGGTTTCACCAAATTGCAAAGCATTGGACCTCATCCAAATTAGGGTTTACTCTCACTCACCTTATCCTCACCTCACTCACACACACGGCCTCACTCACACCCTATTATGGATTCCTCCATTTAACATAGCCGACCAGCGACCACTCACTAAATACCTCTCATCCAAAATATCAGCGATTCAACCCACAACCCCAACTACGGCAACCCTCATCATCCATTTTCCGCGATAGCTCACGACACTTCGTCCTCCATCTGTCCGTCCTCACTCCTTAGTATTTTCTTTATCTATTCTCATATTTGAGATTAGGAATATGGTTGAGTTCCACTGGTTGTCCATTCTCTTTTACATGCATTATATATGTGTGAACACTGTCTAATTGAGTCATTGACTCATGTCCTGCAGATAGGTTCATTGCCGGTGTCTAATTTAGAAACAGAGGAAACATAAGTTATGCTTAGTTCATCACCCACTTGTATCCTCTGCACTTAACATACAAAATATCTACACCTTTGGATTCACTCACATGGTTTACTTGATAGACCACTAGATTGAGGTACCATAGCTGTCAAAGTCTTTTTTTTTTAAATTCTCCTTGTTTTGTTACCATACGCTTCAATATGATTCCAGAACTAACTCATTTGTTCTTATATATTTGAAGATATAATTAAATTACAATATAGTGGAACTGTTTGAAAAGGATAATCATGATGAATGAGTTAAAATAAATGGATGTTACAAGACAGGGTATTTGTTCTTTTTCATTATAGTTTTGGTGGTTCTTCTCTTCTATGTTGCAGAAAGGGTATATCTAA
>JADOBS010303137.1:0-16879 GCA_015708375.1 Cydonia oblonga
TCCGGATCCTCTTTGTAAGGATTTGAAAATCAATCAATCGTGTCCGATTATCGTAAATTGTGCAGTTAAATTTCATTATGTACTATTTATATTTAATCTTAAATTGAAAATTAAAAATAATTTTTAACTGCATAATTTATAATAAACAAATACGATTAATTGATTCTCCAGATCCACAAAAAGAATCCGAAGAGAATCCTATTAAGAATCACCCCCACTGATTCTCTCAATCTCTTTTTTTTCTATTTTTTATTCATTTCAACTTTTCTCTTTTAGAAAGGCTTGACTGATCGAGATTCCTCTTCACTTTTTTCTCCTCTTTAATTTATTTGACTGATTCAAAAAATGTCATGCCTATTATAAAATATTCAGTAAAAATTATTTTTATTAAAATTAATGTTAGTTAGTTGACTAAGTATACTTTGAATTTTAAACAGCAAATAGATAATCACAACAAATGACTTAATGGTAAGAGCGCAACTCTCAACTAGATAAAAAATGTGAGGTTTTGAATTTGATATTTTGAATTGGTGAGTCTGGTCAATAACCAAACAATTTCATATATGATTAATTTTTTACTAAATAAAAAAAAAATGATTCGTAATTCATTCATCGAATCTGGCTATCTATTTTTATACTGTCGGATAATCAAATAATTTCATATATAGCTGTTTTTTCACAAAATTAAAAATAATTTATGATATAAACATGAAATTTCAAAATATGGGCTACACAGTGAATTGAAAGAAACTCCTCATTCCTTCATCTTGTATTACGATCAATCTCGGTCTACTGACTCAGTCTCTCTGTCTGTGTAGTTTGGTGAGTTACTGGTTGACTTTAAAGCAAGAAGTAGAAAGGCCATGCTGGGTTGCTACGTGTGTGGTGGGGTCCATTTGTTGCTTCTCACACACTGAGGTTGCCTGGATTGGAATCATAATATATTCTTAGTTTCTTCACGGAGAAGATTGAAACTTTGGAATTGTGGGAAGCAACCACCGCTTCAATCCAGAGGTCTTTTCTGAGGTTGTTTGTTGTTTGTTGTATTGCGGACACCTTTTTATGGCTGAATAAAACCAAGAAGAATAAAATAAATACCCACTTCCACTGGACCTGGGCATCTCCAAGAATCTTCACCACAGTGAGTTATTCTTATTCCTTTTTCTCTGTCTTTCTTTTTTGGGTTTTCTGGGTCTCAGAGACTGGAATTTTCAATTGTGGAACTGAGGTGCTTGAATTTTCAATTGGAATCTTGACTGCAACTGAATGAAAGATTGTTCCTTTTTTTTTTATTTTTTTTTTATTTTTTTTTTCTGGGTAAAAAATTTGGTACAAGATTTGACCCGCTCACCTCTTTCTTGAGAATCTGTGGAAAGTGGGTTTTATTTAATTTCTTGTGTTTTTGCCTTTTGATTTGAATCATTGCATTAATCTATTAATTATTGATTAGTGGTGATATTTGATTAGCTCTTGCATCATTGACTGACTCGTCTGGGATTTCTACGAGTGGAAAACAGAATATAATCTTAATCTTTGTACAGTAACAGATACATACACAACTTAATTCCTGTTTCTTTGCTTTTGTTTAGTTAATTTTACCTTGTTAATTCTATGGAAGGAGTTGTTTGCAATTTCTTCTGTTATTTGTTCTACTCTGAACAACTTTGTTTGTTATTTTGGGGGAATTCAGACAGACTCGGATTTGAAGGCCGGGCGCACAAGACTTGAATTCTTGCCAAGATTAATGAGTTTTCGAACCTAAAGGTTGGGGGATACAGCGGAACTGAATCCGGAAGGTGAGGCTTCTGCAAGGGGCTGTAATGGATGATGGTGTTCTGTCACCAGCTACCATGCTGGGAGCTCAACCTGATTCCGCTATGGATTTGGATTTCATGGATGAACTCTTCTTAGAGGGTTGCTGGTTGGAAGCAAGAGATGGACCTGAGTTTCCTAATCAGAGCCTCCCCAATACCCCCTTGAACCCCTCCTTTTTTTGGCATACGTCGGAGACCAATGGCAATATGGCCATGAACCCGTCACAAAACAGTAATCAAGAGGAGATGCAAACCCCATTCTTTAAACAACTCGAGGAAGGTCCTGTGAATCCTCAGTCTCCTTGCCAGAATATGATCGAAGATGTTGTGGCGTACTCTGGTCAATCAGAGGATCCTACAATAGATCGTGAATTGAGCAGAAGGTGGTGGATTGGTCCCACCGGAAATGATGGGTCTGCATCATCTGTGACGCAGAGATTAATGACGGCACTCACGTACATCAGAGAGGTCATGAGAAACAAAGATGTCCTAGTACAAGTATGGGTGCCAGTGAATAGAGGGGGTAGAGATGTTTTAACAACGAATGAACTTTTCTGTCTTGATCCTACCTGTTCCAGGCTTGCTAAATATCGAGATATCTCTGTTAATTACCAGTTCTCAACTGGGGAGGATTCAACAGAGATGGTCAAGGGGTTGCCTGGCCGGGTTTTCTCGGGTAGGGTTCCTGAGTGGACTCCTGATGCTCGATACTTTACAATTGATGAATATCCACGGGTTGGCCATGCTCAACAGTGTGATGTAAGTGGAACTCTAGCCGTTCCAATCTTTGAACAAGGTAGTAGGACTTGCTTGGGTGTTATTGAGGTTGTTACTACCGACCAGAAGATAAGGTATCAACCTGACATTGATGGCATTTGCAAGGCACTTGAGGTCTGTACTCTTTCCATGTATCACAATTTCATTCATTTGTTTTCTTTCTTTTGTTGAGAATGAGTTCCACATTGATGGGAGGATGGACCTTGCATGGGCTTATAAGAGATTGGGCTACTCCTCACATTGCCAATTGGTTTTATGGTGGAACCTCAACTTTCTTCATGGTATCAGAGAAGGTTGTGTTGTCCATGTGTTAGGCTCGAAAATTCGCCACATGTGGGGCGTGTTGAGAATGAGTCCCACATTGAGAGGTTAGGCTACTCCTCATATTACCAATTGGTTTTATGGTGGAATCTCAACTTTCTTCACCTTTCACATCACTGCAATAGGCACTTGGAGTGTATAAGGTTTGTTATAAAAATTGACAAATAATATTACAAGAGTTTCCCATGATTCTTAGAGATGATATAACTACAATCAAGATGTCGTATCACACTATTTCTTTGGTTTTTGATGACTTTCAATTTTTCTTAAGGGCATCCTCATGCCAAATCCAACTGTATGCATGGCATCTAACTTAACATTGTAAGGTTCTTGCTTTATCTTCTTTTGTGTTCATGTTAATGGAGCAAGTTTCTCTTTTGTTAATCCTCTAAGCCTGTTTTCCAAACTGAGAGAATAGTTAATGGATTTAAACTTTTAAAAGATATTCCGTCACACCCATGAATTGGAAACTCAATTCTGATGTTTATTACTATGAACTTCTGAATTAATGGATATAAACTCCAATTTGAGGATGGACATATGAGTAGAAACCTCTTTTTTCCGTTCCTGTGTTTATTTCGTTCAATTTACTGGAAAAAAGAGGGAAAACTTATCTTGAGTATTACGCAGATAAACCTTTATTGGGTCCATGCTTCTAGAAAAAGACTTTTGAGATTCACATGAATCTTGTTTTCTGATGTAGACACGCTTTACAATTTGCAGGCTGTTGATCTTCGAAGTTCTAGAAATTTGAGTGCTGAAAATGTAAAGGTAAACGGATAGATCTGAAGGAAGCTTGATTTATCACATATTAGCATATTTTGATTTTTGTTCTAAGGTCATTTGGTGGGATTATCTTAGCAGGGGTGTGACAAGCCCTATCACGCTGCGTTACCCGAAATCCAAGAGATCTTGAGATCTGCATGTGAGACGCATAAATTGCCCTTGGCACAAACCTGGGTGTCATGCATCGAACAGGGTAAAGATGGGTGTCGACATTCTGATGACAACTACATCCACTGTGTTTCAACTGTGGATCATGCTTGTCATGTGGCTGATCCTTATATCCAGGGTTTTCATGAAGCGTGCTCTGAGCATCACTTGCTAAGAGGCCAAGGCATCGTTGGAAGAGCTTTTATGACCAATCAGCCATGCTTCTCAGATGACATAACTTCCTTTTTCAAGACAGAGTATCCTCTATCTCACCATGCCAGGATGTTCAATTTGCATGCAGCTGTTGCAATACGTCTACGGAGCACCGACTCTGGTTCAACTGATTTTGTCCTGGAGTTCTTCTTGCCATTGGAGTGCAGGGATCCTAAAGAACAGAAAAATATGCTTAATTCACTGTCCTTGATTATACAACAGACATGCCGGAGCTTACGGGTTGTCACAGACAAGGAAGTTGAGGAGGAAACTAAATTTCATGTCAGTGAGGTGATAGTCCCGTCAGATCCCGGACCAAGTAATATTGCCTGTTTCACAGAGGTCCAACAGAATGGTAATGCTGTCTCAATGTTCCCAAACAAAAAACAACGCAAGGTGCTGAGTGTGAAATTGTTGAAATTAAGGCAGCTTCAAGAAGATTCAAACCTAAAAAGTGTTGAGTGTGGAGATGAGTTTTCTGTTTTGGGTGAGGGTGAGGGTAGCTTTTCAACTGTTGGTGCGAGTAAGACAAGAGAGAAAAGACGTGCCAAGGCAGAAAAAGATATCAACTTGCAAGTTCTTCGAAAATATTTTTCCGGTAGTCTAAAAGATGCTGCAAAGAGTATTGGAGGTAAGCATTTCTTGTGATAAACCTGCTTCCTGTTTCATGTTTTAGTTGTGATTATTCGTATGGAATTTTGGTGGCGTTCAGAGTAGCGGGACCCATGTATGTATACTTTGTGCACTTTATGATCATTTTACTTGTACAATCTGTATGGTTTACATATACACCTTGCAATCTTCCAAAATAAAGTTTCCGACATTAGTATTTTCTGTTTCTCCAGCTAATACCAATTGGACTTCAAAAATATCTACTAGCACGCTAACGTCTTGCAGCATTCTATATTTATGTGGATTATGTTGAACTTTCTACTCTGAAGGTTTCATCGTTCAAAATTTTAATGCATTTCTTTTACAAATTGTTCATGTTTAGTTTGCTCAACAACCTTGAAAAGGATATGCAGACAACATGGGATTAAACGTTGGCCATCTCGAAAAATAAAGAAGGTTGGTCACTCTTTACAGAAACTCCAACTTGTAATCGACTCAGTTGAAGGCGCATCTGGTGCTTTCCAAATCAACTCTTTCTATACGAACTTCCCAGAGCTAACGTCTCCAAATTTATCGGGGACCAGCCCATTTTCAAATTCAAAGCTGAGCGACCAACCAAATCAGACAAACTTGTCACCTGAAGGTGGTGTTTTTAGCCCCCAAGCTACCGCATCAAAATCTCCCCCATCTTCGTGCAGTCAGAATTCCAGTTCAAGTCAATGCTGTTCCAGCAAGACACAGCAACATCCCTTCTCATGTAACGTTGCTGGTAATGATGATCCAGTTGGAGATAACTCAAGAGATGGTGTGCTAAAGAGGGTTAGAAGTGAGGCAGGATTGCATGATTTTGGCCGAGATCGAACGGAGCTACTGCCAAGATCCCAGAGCCAGAAAATTCTCTGTGAGCAACAAAATCTGCAGTCGATTCCACCTTCACTGAAAAATAATGGCCGGGTAGCTCAAGTAGAGGTTCAAAGAGTAAAAGTTGCATATGGGGATGAGAAAACCCGGTTCCGCATGCAAAGTAATTGGAGATATGAAGATTTAGTGCAAGAAATCGCAAAGCGATTTAGCATACAAGACATGAGTAATTTTGATATAAAATACTTGGATGATGACTCAGAATGGGTGTTGTTAACATGTGATGATGATTTAGAGGAGTGTGTGGATGTATGCCGATCTTCACAGAGCCACACAATTAAGCTCTCTCTCCAGATTTCTCGTCACCATTTGAAAGGTTTGATAGGTAGACCGTCGTGATTGTAGGATGCTTCTCTGAGGTTGCAGACACTCAAGTAGCACAAGTTTGCAGTCAACACAATGGGGATGCGTCGGTTAGTTTTAGTAGGGATGTTGAAGCCTGAGTGCATAGATGGGTGCTTGGAGCATATGAAATCTTCGCAATGTACATATGGAAGGTTTGCATCGTGCGGAACGAAAAGCGAGGATGCTGGCGTGGCTTAACCTTGACCGTTCAAATAGAAGGGGAAGGAAGGGGAGAGATTAGGAGGGGAGAGAATTCGAATCCTCCTCCCTAAAACTGCAGGCTGTATCAACTCTCCTTTGTTGGTCTATCAGTATTAGCTAGCTGTTAGTGGTTTCCCTTTTTTTCCTTTCTTTTGTTAATTACAAGTAAGTTGATAGTTGGTCTGTATATTATTTACATATTTTTTTCGCCAATTAAATAGCCCTGGTTATTTATTTACGAAATTGGAATGGTGCCCTCCGTGAGGGGTATAATTGGAAGAAAAGAAAAGGGTATGACGGAAGGAAAGGAAGAGAAAAGAAAAGGGTCCGGTTTGATATCTAGTTCATTTCTAATTTTCTTTCATCTGTTACTATTAGAGATATCGAAAAAAATACATAATGGTTTATAAACGGCCCCTTAATAAACCAGGAATTGGGTGCATCTTGAATCAAACATTCATTACTCGTCGTCTTTACGCTGGTTTTGTAAGTTGTGTTTTTGGGTTAAATTGGTTTCCTGAGTTGTTTTGTTCTCAGGTGAAGGTGCATTAATACATTTACCGAAAAAGAGGAGGAAGTTGATGTTTGCCACCAGCACTAGTGTAATTTACACATTTAACTATTCAGGTATTTCTCTGTTATTCTGCACATACAAACATAATTCAGCTGTAAAACAAGTCTGCTCTGGCGATAGTCGGCTTCCTTCATAGTTGTCGGGTCTTGTCGCTGCTCAGTGGGGCACACGTCTTGAAGGCGACCTGTAACCAAAACGTCCTCATGTACTACTATTTGGACATATTTCCTTTTCAGTTGCTAGTTATTGTTCAAGAATTTTATATTTTCCTTTGGAAATGGCAATGATCTATCGTGGAACATGTCGTGAGATGGAACAAACATAGTGAAATAAGTAGCCTTTCTTAGGAAGGAGGGTCGGTAATCGGGACAAGTACCTGAATACGGAGGCTCCCATTGTCGCCAGAGCCTCCTCAGTGCGTTGATGCGTTGATCTTTATCTCGTGTGCTAACCTAACCTGTACAAGAAATGTTATGCACACACTTGAGAAGAAAGGGGTAGCGTGTCGCCAATAATAACTACGATTCTGCTGTCTTCTGTGAAGCCATAACCCAAAATATGCCAAAGATTTGAAGGGACTTTGAGCATCACAGAAACTAACAATAGCGAGAAAGAGAAACAAAATTATATAACGAAAGATAACGTTTAAGAGAGTGACACTGACCAAGAAAGCATGTGTCATATGCTGCACACAAAACTCAACAGAATCGCCATCACACCCTGTAGAATGTTACCTTGTGAGCAAATTGCCAACACCAACAGAATAATTGCTCAACTCCATAAACTAGAAAACAAATTTGAAAGAAGCATCAAAATATCATTATTAAAAAGAAACACCTCCTTGCAATTGCGACAATGAAACGAAGGGCTAAGAATATGAATACCGACCTGCATGTGATAGCTAAACAAACAATAAACACAGCAACTGGGTACACAAGAAAATATATCCGGATTATTCGTTTTAATAAATGAAATGAAACCACAACCTACCATATGCACACATCTATAGTAGATAGATACAAGCTGATAGTAAAATCTGAATTCCAGAGAGGTAACATTTGAATTTTATGATCAGCACTGTTCTCCAAACATAGTAGATAGTGTTCAACGTTATCAAAAAACGAACCAACGGCTATTGAAAGGTTGATCACTGCTATTCTCCAAATATCAAGGTATTGCTCAAAGAACATATGGTATACTGAGTACGGGAATAGCTCCATCTGCACCAGAAAATACATATCAGTTCCACAGGTATACCAATGGCTTACTTTAGTGTTGAAACCTAGAAAAGACGGGAAGCGGAAATCTATTTTTATTGATCACAGATGAGATAACTGCTTGTTGAGAGGAGTATGATATGTGCGAAATGATGATGCTTGAATAATGCCACTTTCATCGCCTGATAACAAAAATACGATGAAAGCAGATAAGGCGTTTGGAAAGACAAGTCATCGTAGAGGCACACTATTCCATAAACAAACCTTTGAATTCCACACTGCTAGTGTAAGCTCCATGGCCGCCTTTAGCACAATCATTAGAGGGTAGAGCATTGAGGAACCATGCAAGTTTTTCTTTAAATTGCATGGTAGAGGGACGGTCATTTTGAAGATCTGAGTGACGACGAAAGCACTGACAACAAAATTGAAAAATGAGAATTGATCTACTCCCTCCTAGACAAACAGATTTAGTTAAAAACATTTCTCTATCATGCCATGCGTATATTACCCTAGTACAGTCTTTGCACACTCCACCAGCACCAAGGCGACATAGACAATCACTGGGAGAGCTGCAAGGTGGCTGGGAGATGTGGAAAGAGAAAACTTAAATTTAGTATCAAGGGGATTGCAACCAAACAAAAAACAAGATAATTTGTGCTCTAACAAATTTACAAGCAGACACTTCAGAACATTGCATATCATATTAAATGTATTATTATGTACTAATCTCTCTATATAATATTATAATTACACATTGAGAAAACCTCAACATATCTTATTAATATACTAATAACCCTAGATATGAATTAAACTTAGCACATTGATTACTCTAGGTTAGAAGTAAGATTTGAAAGAACCAGCTTGAACTAGGAAGGGACATTTGTTGTTTTACGATTATCAAGGAAATACTGGCATGTGAAAAAGAAAAATGCAGGAGGCATTTTATTCTCTAAAACAGCATCCAAAATCTTATAGGTTTCCCATTATAAAATAAAAACATAATGGAAGAAGGTTTTACCTCATTCAAAAGAGAATCTGAATCACATTGGCTAATTGAGCACAATTGGTTCGTATGTCTTGATTCTGAACTGAGGAACCGAGCAACATCAGAATGAAGCAGATTTTCAGCCAACAGAAGCATTAAGATAAGTATTTTCATAAGAAAATAAAAAAAATTTGACATCGTTAGTAGATATTGAGCTTCACCTCATATTAAAAAGCACTATACATGAAAAGGTAAAATGGGGACTACAAATAGTATACTATAGTTGCTTTCATATGTAGATGTTATGCATGCTGTCTATGGGATGCCGGTTCCTAAAGGAAAGAGTAGTTCCCATAGCAGATAACCACTGTTGGGCTTGTAAATCCTGAAGCACATCATATGTTGAAAGGTAAAAAAGTTCATCTGAATGTATGTGATTTTCCAGATTTTCATAGTTGCCACATACATCCTAAAAGAGTGAAAATGAATAACTGTATGCTACCTGTAATTGAAGTTCTTCACAACGAAGTATAGTGGGGTTCAATTCGGAGATACTCTGAAACATTATTGAAATACCCCTGCAATACATAAAAGTCAGTGTTAACTCAAAGAAAAAACAGATTAGTCAATAGCATAAGAGCATTTTGATAAGTAGGCAACCGACTTACGGACCTGAAGATAGGAGTCTCGGGGACGAACAATCTTTTGTTCCAAACCAGGCTGAATTCTGGTGCACAATGCCTGTAAAGTTTGAAAGAATCAGAAGTTAACTGAGGAAGGTGTGCGCACAAACAGTAAAATGGATATTCTCTTGGATATCAAATATATGATAAATTAGGGGGGGAATAATTATAAAACTCACAATGCTAGCCAATGCAAATGCAACAAAGATGGAAATGACAACTATCTTGACTCCCCAAAGCTGAGAATGGGAGCATGGATCTCCTGGAAGTGCAAAACAAAAAAAAGGAGAAAAACAGCACTGTTAGAAATTTAGGTAAGCAGAAAGCAAATGACTATCATCATAGAATTACCATACTTTTGAAATAAAAAAATAGCATCGAAGTTTTTATTGATAACCCAACATTCGAATTCTTAAAGGTTTAAGCTCTTAAACATAGAAAAGTATGAAAATGATGGTAATTCCAACTGCCTATATCATCCCTATGATCTATCCACACGGTTTTTTACGAGTAAAAAAGCAATCACCTTCATATAACGAGTCAGTAAACCAGGATTTCTCTGATCAATACCTAAATAAGACAGCATTCAAAAGAAAAACATAATATGAGAATAAGAGTAGGGTAGATTGAAAATTAGTGTTGGCATTAAGGAAAATGCATCAATCTGAATCAAGTTATAAAAATATTCTGATACCTTTGTCAGAGTTAGTATATGATGAAATTTTCATGCATGGGAAACAATCAACCCTCTTATCCTCAGTTCTCCGAAAATTAAAAACAATCAAAGCTACAAATGCAGTAACTTGAAGGAGGAAGTCCAGCAAAACAGCTAGTGCTGCAGAAGAATGTGCAAGAGAAAGTTTGGAGAATAGGCCTGAAGTAAGACAGGAAGACAACAAAAACGTACAACAATTATATCACTTATCCGAAGTTTATCATGGATCAGAATTTCCAACCTGCAAACATGGAGAATACGCGGCATGCTGGCATAGGAATAAAACTTCCAACTGTGAATGCTAAAACCTCTGATAGACTAGCTAGTGTTATTGATGGTCCAACTTCCACAAGTGCATTGCTTATTCTCCCTTCTAAAGGCAACTCCAAGGGTTGCCGTTTGACAGCATTCACCAGTATACACATATTATCTACCCCAACCTGGTAAGATTATAGACTCCGGAATATTATAAACTGCAACAAAATCAGTCACCTGTACACATTATGAACAATTACACATTATGAACAATTTGATTTGTATAGATATATATACACACATACATTATATATATGTAAGGATGTTGAGGAACTTACAGTTAGAACAAGAAATGGGATAACTTCCATGATGATTAAGGTAGATTTTACACCTATAACACTGAAAAATCCCACTGATCCAAGAACTGACAGCATGACAAGCACAACACCAGAGAGACCAAGCAATACCTGAACTCAACTGTGCACAATTGTTGTTATATAAACGATGTCTCAGTTTTGAATCAAAGGAAAACCAAACAACGTACACATAAGGACGGTATTTTCCAGTCAATTAAAAAAGAAAACTAAAAATAGTTGAGAACATACCTTAGACGAAATGTAAAATGATGACAAATGAGGTGAGTCGCCCAAAGTAAGAGAGATATAAGCAAACATCACAAGGTAGCTTATCTGCCATGAAATATGAAACCATAAATGGATGGTAATTTAAAAGATTCAAGTGATGGAACTTGTTCCATATAAATGAATAAAAATATTTAAACCACAGAATACATCATGTACAGTACTTGTGCATTACAGTATTCTGAGCCTTGATTATAAAAGGAAGCAAGCAACTAAAACGAAAGAGAGAAAATACTTACCAATATTGTAATAGCATCTGCTGTACTTTCTCTTTTAAGTTCTTCTTCAACAGAACTTTCCGATGAAAAGGAAGCAAGCAACTAAAACGAAAGAGAGAAAATACTTACCAATATTGTAATAGCATCTGCTGTACTTTCTCTTTTAAGTTCTTCTTCAACAGAACTTTCCGATGAAAAAGAAAGTGTTAAGTTTCTAGATTGCACCATTTGCAACAATTCATCCTATCACAGGCAAAAAACTAAAATTAACAGTTATGAGAGAAATATGTCTACTTTCATTCAGGACAGGAAGGTAAATGCAAAAAATAAACAATTACAAGAATTATGCTAGACAAAGAGTAAACCTTTGCAAGCTCAATAAAGGCTTTCTCCCATGCCACTGCTCTTTCAATTTCATTCCCGTCATTACTAAGAGCATTGTTTATGGGATAAGTTACAAGAAATGCTGACGCCTGCATTGAAAAAAAATCATAATGGTCAATAAATACTCAAAGAATTCAATCTTCTTATCAACTTGAAAAGATTAAAAAATGAATTTGTTCATGAAAAAACGGAAAATCATTACCTCGGAGTAGTTTTTCCCAGAGAAGCCTCCTAATGCTGTGCTAGGATCAAGAGGACCTTTAAACGCACTCATACATGTGTCAGCAGATGAATAGTGCTTCAATAACACAAAACACAAATGTTAACAGGTCTACTTTCCATAACAGTATTTCCATATTGTTTGAGAAATTTGGAATGGTCAAGCAAGTAAATCAATTATAGAACATGCTGGAGAGAAATGTAAGCATATTAAAATGTGAGGTTGGTCATCTGGCCAGATGACTCTGGCTCATCTAGAAGAAAAAAAAGGGAAAATATGGACAGATATCTGCATCTCATTATTTGAAAAAAAGAGCAGAAAATAGATGCACATAATGTATATCAAGCAGTTTGACCAGTATCAGATGCATTAGTTCTATGCATCAGCCTTAAATAAAAATTAGTAAAAACACTATTTTTCATCACCAACCCTGGCATTTTAAAAATAACATACCTATAATGATAATGATCATGCATACTACAATAATGCACGTATCATGGATCATGGATCATGGATCATGGATCATGGATCATTGATCATGGATCATGGATCATGGATCATTGATCATGGATCATGGATCATTGATCATGAAGCAATAACAAACGCACCTCACTATCTAAAACAGCTTTAAAAACTATTACAAACATAATACTGTAGACCCAACTTTGTCTTACAAAGTTACAAACCCCGATACTATCACATTCACATGTTAAATTTCACCATTCATGCTCTATCAAAAGTAACACAGAGTTCATCGTAATGTTCATAGACATTGTCATTTCAGTAGTCCTTTACACTGGAAATGATGGCTCAAAAAGAAACAAAAAATATCTAGAACAGTTGATATAGATATACAGAATCTCATTAGACAATAAATTAGATTCACACTTCAGATAATTTATAGATGGAAATTATAAGAATATGCCTCAAAACAATACTTTAAGTGTTCAAGCCCACCATAATCATCATAAGTTGCAAGATCCATTTTGAAGTACTGGAACCATGAAGAGAAGAGAGAAAATGTTAATAACAATTTTAAAAATACCTAGGTTCTTCAGCTATACTGGAACCATTAGGTAATTCACGGATCCTTTTGTGACAATGCAATAATTTATTTTTATTTTTATTTTATTTTATTTTTCTGAAAAATGAAGAAATTGTGGTATAACACCTTAGAAAAGAAAACCGACACACTGTCAGTGCAAGTTACATATTTAGCTAAACAATAAAAATCAAAATCAAAATCAAAAGTTTTGTTTACCATTTTAATATTGGTACCCATAATGCATCAACCAAAAGTAGGCCATCAAGAAGAGTTACCTGTAGGACACTTTGAGTGGCGCAATCTTTGTCCATTGGCTTCATGCAAATATCAGCAAGAGATATCGCCGAACCAGAATAATTTGCTTTAATTCCAGCAACCTGTCAAAGATGAGTAATGTAGTCTAAGAAGTATTCTTTTACCACACCTGAAATTCAGAAAAACTGAAATAACAAAAAACAACTGGAGTACATATCAAAACAAAGAACAATTCTAGTCTCGTATAGCCCACTCAATCTTATGAGATAAACACTTAAACTCTGAAGATAAACTAGAGTCTGGATTGGAAGGACAAATACCTTATTCTGTATCTCAAAAAGTAACTTAATACTGTCCTCTGTTACAATACTAGGCGAGTTACCATGCTTAACCTCTGGAATTGTTGCTAATATTAGCTGCAAAAAAAGAAAAAAAGAAAAGAAAAGAACAAAAGAAAAAAGGTGTGACATAAGTTTATCCGCAAGTTCAACGCTAAAGGAGTAGAGTTGCAAAACAAATACAACTTCACCTATACTACAGCAGGCTTCTCATACCAACAACAAAGTGATGAAGATATGTAACGTCTAGATAAAAAGAAAAGGCAACTCATTAATAAAAAGAAAAGTTGGCTCATCCCAATTCTGCTACATTGGAAACTTAACCTCATTGCATTGAGTAAAGCATAACACCTCATAAGATGAAAAATAGTTCACCAGAAGAAGAGAGCGTAAGAATGTAGAACCTGCTCAATTCTGTAGAAAGGGGCTAGGTGACTATCAAAAAATTGCTTCTCTTCTGCTGGTTTACTCCCAGGCCCAACCCACAGCTGCAACATCATACATCTTAAGTTGAACAGAATGGTAGAAGTCCAATGATAACATAGAAGGCTTCTAAGGCAAAACAAATTAAAATGTAAACTTACTTATCTAATGACATAAAAAACTTTGCAGGCATACAAGGGTTTAAATGCTAAATGTCCACAAGAGAACCCACATCGGGGTACACACGGGAGAGTATAATCTCAAAAAAGAATGGGTTGTAAACCAACATCACAAGATTAAGAACTGATGATCCTTATAAGTTATCCAAACTATAAAATTCAGTCATGCTTCCACAAGGCCAAAATGAGAAAGATAAAATTTTGTAAAATAACTGGGAGTACTAAAATTAATTTCATTCAAAATGGTGAATTCGATCACATTCACATTTTTTAAACGCATAAATAATATCACTTCAAAAGACTATTCAAGTACCGAACCAAACCTTCTCAGGCCTTGTTTCCACCTTGAAACGGATAAGACCCAAACAAAGCAGAAGAACTACAGCCAATGATGAGATCAACACTATGATTGGATTCCTAGCAACCCCATGTTCCATATCTCCTGTAAATCAAAATGTAATAATTTATGTAAGAAACCAATTCTGCCTTAAAAGAGTCACTGACAGAAAAGTTTGACATGAAGCAATCATTCCGCAAGGAATAGTAATCACCTGAAATTTTTTGACATGTATCCTTGCACCATTGGATCTAACGGAGGACATGACACAGGACCGAGCGCAATGGCGTTCTAGGATTCATATAGCCGACCTCACTTAGTGGGAAAAGGCTTTGTTGTTGTTGTTGTTGTATCCTTGCACCATTGAAAGTTGGACATCATCTCCAATGTGACGAACATCTTCAAATACCTATTACCAACAATTTTCATGAAACATGTGCTTACAGACTCGAGATTATGGCAGTAATATAAGTTGAGCACAAACACAGAAAGCAATTTCATGAAGCAAGTTAACCACAGAAGCTAAAGAGGAAGATAATACCAGTAGAAAACTATATATTACAGAGACAGTTTTTTGTGGTAAAGAACTTTGCAGATATAGAAGCAAAGAAAATTTTTGTAAGCATATGTCAGCTAGAGAGCAGTCTCAGTAAGCTAAAGAATATAACAGTAAAATAATTGAGCACAATGTAGAAAATACATCAAGTGTTTAGACTACAGAAAGCTAAAGAGGAAGACTATAAAGGGACACCTCATTTTTAAATATTTTCTGTTATGTAACAGCTGTAAATTAGTTACATGTGTTTTGTTGTTAATCAATGTTAGTAACTAATCTGGGTCATTAGTTACTAAGCTTATTTAGCAAAGTGTATATAAACTCTCATGTATTACTTCCTGATTAAGAAATGAAATATACTGAAAGTATTCTTTCTATCTTGGTATCATTCGCCTCTTTGCTTAACCGCCTTTCGATCCTCCCACCTCCTTTCCGTGCGATTCAGGATCTCTCTTCCCATTCTCCCTCTCGATCTTCAAGGTCTTTCTCTTGATTCTTCAGCCATGGCGTCGTCAACTTTTTCGCCTCTATCTCCTGAAATTGTCCCTCCGAATCTTACACCGACTGAGTTCGTCGCCCCCAATTTCTCTGTGATGAACCCTAATTTCTCAAATTCGTCAATTTCTTCGATCACGATCCACAACATCAGCTGTATGGTGCCTACGAAGCTGAAACGTGACAATTACCTAGTTTGGAAAGCTCTCTTTGCTCCGATTTTCAGGCGCTATAAACTCACCGGCATTGTTGATGGCTCTGAACCTTGTCCACCACCTTATCTTCTTGATGAGATCGGTCGTTCTACTGGCGCTCCTAATCCTGCCTATGAAGCGTGGTATGAGAAGGATCAAAACATACTGATTTGGCTTAATTCTACTCTCTCTAAAGAAATCATTCCATTTACTGTTGGTGTAACTTCATCGCGTGATCTCTGGCTTAATCTTGAGAATCGATTCGGAGGTGTATCTGCGGCTCACATTCAGCAACTCAGATCTTGTTTACACTTTGTTGCTAAAGGTGATCTCTCGATTTTTGAGTATCTGCAACGCATCAAAAGTATTTCTGATGCTTTAATGGCGGTTGGATCACCAGTTTCTGATCATGACCTAATTGATGTCACTCTCAATGGCTTATCTGATGAATATGAATCTTTCATTGATTCTATTATGTTACACATTTCCTCAACTACTCTGGATGAACTTCATGGTCTGTTGATCAACAAGGAATTATTCATGAATCGCAAAAAGAAAGGCACTGTCTCTTCCGCTCAAGAACCTTTTCAGGCTTTTGCTGCTCAATCTTAGGGTCCTCTCCTTCCTACACCACAATACTCTCCCTTTCCACAAGCTTATGCAGTACAGTTTAATATTCCTCCCAGATTTTAGAACCATTGTGGAAAAGGATCATTTCAGCGTAATCATCGTGGTAACTCTTCTAAGCAATTCAACAACTTTCGTGGCAATTTTCATAATCCTGGAAATGGCTTTGGCTATTTTCGCAATAATTCTGGTAATCGTTCTCAATCTAGTGGATTTTCTCGCAATAACAACTATTCTGGTGGTAAAAATCCTTGCCAAATTTGTCATTCCTTTGATGAAGCAATTGATTGTTATGAAAGGATGAATCATGCTTTTGCTGGAAAAATACCTCCTGCCAAGTTAGCTGCTATGTGTGTGCACACTAATTCCAAAGCTACCTCTCCCACTTGGCTTATTGACTC
>JADOBS010303138.1:0-16883 GCA_015708375.1 Cydonia oblonga
AGTGTGGCAGCTGAAAACTTGTCCCTCCTCTGTCGCCATTTCTCACTCTGTAAAATTTTCTCAAGAAACAAACAGAAAAATACACCTTAAATAAGTAAAGCTGTGGTTGTTTGTCACTATAAATTCGACCTTCATGTTCTGTATATTCACGATTTTGCCATGGGAGGTAAGGACTGTCTGGAAAAGAATAGGTTCCCATGCACCGAACGTAGCGAATGCGTAACGCGTGCAGCTGTTTGGTGGGGTTTTACTGAACGTTATTCATATCATGTTTTTATACCACATTTCTGTATCATTTTAGGTGACATTTGATGTGGACAGTCTCATCATTTGAAAAATTTGCAAAACCTAAGGAAATGAAGAAGAAAGACTCCTTATATACCACAATTATCATTTAATTAACTAATTTTTCTTAATTATTAGCTTATTAAATAATGAACTAAATTTAAAAATCTAATTAATTCAAATGATGTGACTGTTCACATCAAATACCACCAAATGTAGTATGAAAATATGGTACAAATATGGTATGAATAACATTACTCCTTTTACTGTGAACGTATTGCGACAAGCCCACTGTATGATCTGTGGGTGGGTTTTTATTCCCAACCGTTGGATCAGAAGAACTTGACCTTAATTTTCTTTTTTTAATAATCAAGACCATCATATGATTCATATCCATTGGTTCATACTTTTTTGGGCTATCAATGGGGGCAAATCAAATGTATTCGGACTTAGTATCACTGCATCAATAATTAGTTGATACCATAATAAAAAAAACCAACAAAACGATTTTTGCATTTGTCAATAGGGATAGGGTAAGTAACTGTTTGGTTGAGTGTTCTTAGGGTTAGCTCAAGTAGCGACAGAATGTGATATGCTGAGATTAAAATTGAATCTCTTAAATATTACAAAGTAATAGAATTGGATTTTGTCGCATCACTTCGTAATATGTTCTACATTTATTAGTATTAATCCATATTATTTATGGTCCGTAAATTCCACATCTTACCAAACATGATTACGTATAAAATATTATCACATAACTGTAATGGAATTCACATCTTGTTTGGTAATTATAAAGATAATAATTCCGTTACACCCTTATTATTCGAACACCGGTTAGTCTAACAACCTTTTTAGCGCATGCAAATATTAATTAAGCCAGTTAGTTGGTGCAGTAAATCCGCTCTTTGCACCCAAGTTTGAATCTCGTTCTCCGTAAGCTAGAGTTACACGACCAGGAAAAAAAAACACAACAAAATTAGTACAAAGGATTCTTGGAACGCATGCCTTCTTAAGAGGAAACAGACACTCAGAAATCAACAGGGAAAACATGTTTTTAAAGTGTCGAAAGTACCTGGCAATTGCCTCTGTTCTATACATTTGAATCACACGTCTCTGAAACCAAAGTTTTCGTACGAAGACTCCAAATAACAGAGTCTACAATTGGATCAAACTCTTGAAACAGTACGTACCAAGAAGAAACCAACCGACAAGAAAGGCGGTGAAGAAACCTAAGTACGTTAGGAAGGTTGAACCTGCTAATGCAACTCCGAGACAGAATATTATTAAAAACGGTAGTAAGGACTGCACCACGGCTGCTGTGCTCACCCATTGACCCTTGAGGAAGATCAGAGCTGCAAGGTTCACCACATTCCACCCACCAGACCGAAACCCTAACCTGTTTAGGTTGTTGGCTACAAAGGAGTGGCAATTGCAGGTAAAAAGGTTGTAAGCTCGGTGTTGGAATTCCTGAGTGCCCTT
Organism: Cydonia oblonga; assembly: GCA_015708375.1. Classification (NCBI taxonomy): domain Eukaryota; kingdom Viridiplantae; phylum Streptophyta; class Magnoliopsida; order Rosales; family Rosaceae; genus Cydonia; species Cydonia oblonga. The sequence goes on from JADOBS010303138.1 coordinate 1,768, forward strand.
CCGGAGTGCATCATCCCATGTCTTTATGTCTCTACCGGGTTCATTCTCCCCATATTGATCCTCACTTTGGTACTCAGACGGATTGGGAATAGTGCAACACTGCTTGTCAAAATTTTAATGAGCATAAATGAAACAGGAACGAGAAGGTGATACGAATTCAGATATGAAGAGTGCATATACCTTTTCTTTGTTTATTTGGATGTAGCGAGTTGCTGCTCCAAAAGAAAAGTTATCCACGCACACGAAATTGGGCCCTGCAAAGTCCAATATGACGCCATCTTCTCTGCATATGCCAATGTGGCCAACGAAAGGAACCAACCATGAAATAACAGGAAGGGGTGTCCACACAATGCAGCATGGGAACCGGGATCTTTTGGGGTCAATTTGCAAAGTCGGTGAATCACTTCCACCAATCGTCAAGTTGTGCTTGGGGCCTGCACTTGTTTCCATTGCCAAAATTGGAAGCTGCTGAATTGCCTAAAAAACATTAGACACTTCACACTTGTCAAATAAGAAACTAGTTTATCTTAAATCTCACATCCGAACTGGAAAGGCACCGCCAAAATTAATGGCATCAACTATCAGAAAGAGAATTTTCAAATCGTGTTGTATACAAGATAAAACGGAATGCTTTCCGAACATCTTATGATCAAACATTCTGCAAGTCATAAACCATTGCAAGGAATCCCATAAATCTCTCAACCAGATAAAGTCTAAGGCATCTGATGGAAAACATTTTGGCACGAAAACAAACTGCTCCGATGCACGCTCCATGGACTTGTGAATCAACAGTGTAACAAGCAGCATGGCTCAGCAGGTCATCAATCAAATTGTAACAAAAAAACTAGGTGGCACAACAAGCTCTAATTAAACCACGCAACAACATATTATCAATGAATCACAAACAAAAACGATTGTCCATTATCGAATTGTGGTTGCCTAGTATTTCTCCCATCTAAAATGGCATGCAGTCGAAATAGCTCCTGCATCCAACTCCTCTTCACCTGTTCACCATAACAAACTTGTCCCAAAAAAATACGGGGACGAACAAAGTTTGGAAGCTACCCCAAATTCAAGTATGTATCACACCCTAGAAATTTCCCAGTAGAACTAAAATTCAGGATCTGGGAACCAACATACAAATTGTTCACAGCCTATTTCGAAAATACCAATGTTCAGCTTCATCTTTACCATACTAAAGAGGACCAATTCTGCGGTACTGAGCGTAACAAAGTTGGTTGGTGCAGTGTACTCCGCATTTTCAATTCAATTTCGAATCCCACAGTTTAAATTAACTTAGAACATCGCTCGAATTAAAAAAAAAAAGTGACCAACTTCCTTATCAATTAGGAACTCTAATTAAACATGTTTAATCACCATTTCTAGCTAATTGAAACCATTTAAAAGGCTTGGAAGCATCAGAACAACTGCCTAAGTGTTTTGCTTTTACCTAAATCAGACACCAAACCCTAAGAGAAACCAACGGGAAATGTTAAAGCGGTTGAAGAACCGTGGCTAAATGTAAGAGTAGTAACACGAACACAAACCGTGGAGACAGAGGAAGAGGAGCGGAGGGAGTACCTTTGGATGGGCAGCAATGGCGAAAATGAGCGCAGCACCGCCGGCGATTGTTGGGGGAGAGATCAAAGCAGACCCGCGGCGTATAACTTGGGTCAAAGGAGAGTTCGGATCTGCGTTTTCTGCAAACTTTTCCTTTTAGGATTATTTTTTAATTTATGAATTTTTGATAATTATTTCGTTTTTAATTTTTAATTTATAAATTATTAAAAATTTGTTTGATAACCATTTTTATTGTTGTAAATATGGATGACATTATTTGGTTTGAGCGGACCTTCACGCGTTGGACAAAGTCAAAGAAGGTGGCTCGGTGGAGAGACACACAATTCAAGAATTTCTATCAAATCCTCCTAATTAGCATATCTCATAATTCCTGTATAATGATCAATGATAGCTCAAAAATGTTACACAAGCAGAAGAAAGAAGAAGACACACTATAAAGAGCCATAACTGCTCTCAATCTTTTGGATTCTTCTATTGTTTTCATTGCTTTTGTAATTCAATTTGATAATGAGAGAGATTACTGCTACTATCATAAGGATGTAGGGTTGTAGGCATACTTGCCGAATCTTATAAATATTTGATCTTATTTACTTTATCTTCATTGCACACATATCGTCGATTTCACAACATTTTTAATTTTCTAACTGAATTGAAAAGCTAGACTTTATTTTTATAATATTTCAAAGTTTGGTTTTCCATTTTTCAGTTTTTAGTTGAAACAAAATAGTTATCAAACGACAATTTAATAATAAAAAATACACAAATATTTGAATTAGGGTAATAACTTTGGGCACAATTACTTCTCGAATTGTATGACGTGCCAATAGTTTTATTAAAATTATTAGGAGTTCTCTCTATTTGTACGAGAAAGTCTTAAATATTGTTAATTTATGAATATTAATCTTTAAACTCGTCACGATGTAAATAATAATTTTTTAAAAATAAATTCAGAATCAATGCCCACAAAAATTTAATTTTAAGAACCAAAGTTCGAATTAAACCGAAATACAATAACCTATACTCTTTTTTTTTTGTTTTTTTTAAAGAATGGAAAAGAAATCAGGAATTACAGGTGGGCCTGGTGAAGACTTGAAATGACCGGCCCAAGCCTAGCTACACAATTTTGTCTCGAAACGGTGCGTTTTGTCTCTTTCAACGGCAGACAAAAATTTGCAGGCCGAAACAACGGGAGCGAAACAGACTGTGACAGCGAGTCTTCGGAATGGCGCCTAAAAGGGAGAAGGACGCCACGACCGTGGTGGAGCTCGACAGCGACGACGAGAACGGCGCCGGCGCCGGACCACAAGATCAGACAAACAAAGCACCGCCGCAGACGACATCCCAACCTCTGCAAAAGCCCGCGATCCCCAACTATCAAACCCTAGAATCTCGTAGTTTCTGGCGAGCCGGCGATTATGCAGTGCGTCCCACCAGCAGGGCCTCCATTGCACAGGGGCAGCTTGAGCACGCCCGAGTCCATCCCAAATTTCTTCACTCCAATGCTACTTCGCACAAATGGGCTTTTGGCGGTAAAGCTCTTTGCATGTTTTGGGAGTTAGGGTTTTTTTTTTCTTCCTGATTTTCAAAATTCCCTCATTTAATTTTATACGTTTTGCAGCCATTGCTGAGCTCTTGGATAATGCTGTTGATGAGGTAAATTTCAGAATATGAGTGCACCAAAAAATGGAGAAAATTACACTGAATTTATGTTTTATTTGTTTACTTTTTCTACATTAATTCAGGTACAAAATGGTGCAACTTTCGTGAGTGTCGATAAAATCGATATTGCGAAAGATAACTCTCCAGCCTTACTTTTCCAAGGTGTGGTTTCAGTGTGTTTAGCAATCACGGTTTTTTGGAATGATATGTGGTGTCATGAAAAGAAAAGAAAAGAAAAATTGGAAATGGTTGTGATGCTTTCTGTGCAGATGATGGCGGTGGAATGGATCCCGAAGGTATGCGCAAATGCATGAGCTTGGGGTATTCTACAAAGAAGGCAAACACGACTATTGGGCAATGTAATTATAACCATCTTCTTGTTTTATTTTCTGTTGGCTTAATTCGATGGTATATCATTTGCATAATTATGCAGGTCTGTATGTGTATTTTCAAACATGTCATCTTCTTGTTGAATTTTTGTTCAACGAGTTGCTTATGGATAGTTTTTAGAATTTGTTTTTCTTCTGCTAAAGAAAAAGTTTTCATGTGTAAAACATGATTTAGCATGGCATTTTTATGTCAGTTCAGGGTTATAGTTATTTCATTTGTTGTGGCTCAGTGTATATATTGAGCGGTCGAATGCTCATTGAAATTTTTGTATGTCTGCACTTGAAGCTCACTGTATGATACATGCTGAGTTTTGTAGTTTTCTGTGGCAGTGAAATCCTAGATCTTTGCATGTTTTTGTTCATCTTGACATCTGACAAGTGTGTACCTTTTCAGATGGTAATGGATTCAAGACAAGCACTATGCGGCTAGGTGCTGATGTAATTGTTTTCAGTCGTGCAATTCGTGCAGGGTATGTTTTATTTATTTTTCTTTTTAGTTTATTTTCCTCTTCAAACTAGTTTAGTCAATCAACTCCCACCTCTGCACCACCTTTCTTTTCCACTGCAGCCACAAACATTCGCAACCATATTAACACATCCAGCCTACTGAAACTAAAGATTACATTTTGAAGCTATGATTTAAACTTGATGGTTGTGAATGTCTCTAGCCTGGACTTGCATGTTTTTTCCGAAAATGTTCATTGATTGGTATGTGTGGCTATGTGATTTCACTTGGACTAGTATTCTTAGTTCCTCTGTTTTCCTTGAATTTTTTATCCTTGACATATATCAATTCAATGTTTATGACTTACTCTGCCCTAATACCTGTCTTTTAGAAAAGCTACCCAGAGTGTTGGTCTTTTATCTTACACGTTCCTACGGAGAACTGGGCAGGATGATGTCATTGTTCCAATGGTACTGTTTGGCTCTTTAACATTAAGCTTCTCTTTTCCTCCTTGAGAGTTTGCAAGTGACTCACATTTCACACTTTGGTTTGATTTCAACTGTAGGTTGATTATGACATCTCTGGAAATTGGGTGGAACCAATAATTTATGGCTCACAGGATGACTGGACTTCTAATTTGAAAACAATCTTAGAATGGTCTCCCTTTGCATCAAAGGACGATCTCATGCGACAGGTGTTTTGGATGGTTCTTCTTACAGAAATACTATACAGTAGTTTTTTATTTTTTGAGTACTTCCATTGTTGTACAGAAGTAAAATCCTGTAATCTTGTGGTATCATCACCAGCAATAAGTTCAGTAACATAAGGTTATTTCAGTTGAAACAAAAGTTGTAAATTGGCAGTATCTGCTTTTAGATAGATAGTAGTCACGTAGTTGGAAGGGGTTTTGTGGATATGTTGCAGACTATTATGTAGGAGATTGAAAAATCTGTAGTAGATGATTTAAATTTCATGTTAAATAAGAAAGAAGAATCACATTCTATACCAGTATGTACAAGTAAAGGAAAGATTGTTCAAAAAGACAACCTCTATTGTTGTTTAGATATATTTTATTATGTCTTTCATGCATAATTGGCTTTCTCCCATAGCTTTCAGTGTTCATGTTTCCCTTAGCTATTAGAACAACAAAGATTGTATAGTGGTATGTGGATACGAGCAATCCCATTGTGGTGTATTGTGGGCAAAAATGTATGCTCACTTTTCCCTTACTTTGATATTTGTTGAGGACTGGTTTTTAAAATCTTAAGATTAATAAGGCCACCCTATTGGTATGTGGATTAATTCTATTCAACACGCCATTATGCCTTTTGCTCTGGCATTTGTACAACCACAATCAGGCCCCCATTTTTGTACCTAATTTACAATAATCTAAGACTAAGAGCCATGAAATGCCACTATTTTCTATTTTTCTGGTTGGTGTCCTCATACTTTGTTCCCAGGCTAGCTTTTTTGAATAATTATATTTTGCAGTTTGAGGAAATCGGAGTGCATGGAACAAGAATACTTATATACAATTTGTGGCTAAATGATGAAGGAATATATGAGCTGAGTTTCGATGATGATGATGAGGTATGTCAAACTTATTTTGCTGTACGTAAATTATAAAATCTCTCTTAAGTCCATGTTTTAGGCACATATTTTCTGCTGTCCTCTTTTATGTGATATGCTAAATGTTTGCATCTACAAGTATGAGACACAGCCATGCTTTAGTGTCCCAAATCAGCCTCTTAAGTCAACTCAGCTGAACTCTGCCCGAGTAACCACTAATTGGCTATAGTGCTCCTCTTTCTATCATTTACGAAGATGAGTCTTAACTTTTTCTAAATAATGATGAACAGAAATTCTTCTCTATGATATTGTATAATAAGTAATAAGTTGTCATTAGTTTCCTGTATATTTAGTTTATTACTTGCTGTTGTGCGCTATCGAACCATGTCTTAAACAGCAGTGCACAAAGTTTTATGTCACATTAAGCCGGCAAAACTTGTCAATTGAGTTTGTTGGTATATCATATTATTTTGATTTAAAAAAGTGATATGTTGGTTTGTATTTTACACTTTTAGTATATTAATGTTAATGTTGTATTCCATGCGCCTTTAGTTTTAACTTTTAAAGGTTGGCGGGAGTAAGCATATCCATTGATATAAAACCCCTGACATGGATTTGAAGGATTTATTGTTTTTCATTTTACTCAATGTTGTTGCATGTGCACCAATGAGTACATTAGAGAGGATCCTGATTTTGTTAGTATTTGTGGTTCTTTTTATGTTTAACGTAGGATATACGGTTGAGAGAAGAAGCTACCCGTGTAACTTCGGTTGTAGCACAAAGGAAAATCAACGATATACAATCACATATATCTTACCGTATCCGCTTTTCATTGAGGGTGACTTATCTAAATTTTACATATGTTTTTTTTTTCAGCAACATTTGTTTTAGTATGACGATTCTTTTTCAGCAACGGTTGTTTTACTATGATGATTCTTATTCAGTCATAGTCTTATGATCAGGCTTATGCTTCCATTCTGTACCTCAGAAGATTTACAGACTTCAAGATTATACTAAGGGGAAAACCTGTACAGCAATATGATATTAAAGATGACTTGAAATATGTAGACGTTGTACCGTACAAGCCTCAGCTGGCTATATTGAAAGAGGTAAGTTATCTTTCCTTTTTCCCTGCAACATCCGTGAGCTATGGAAGTTTTGTAGTTCTGAAATGAAAAATAATTCAAATACCTGGTTTCCTGCTTAAGGTTACAGTGGAAACAACCATTGGATTCATTAAAGAGGCACCTGCACTTGCAGTTAGTGGCTTCAATGTGTACCACAAGAATCGCCTCATCAGGGTATGTTTTGAGTAGGCTGAAGTGCAATTTCTATCTTTTTAAAACTTATGTTGCTAACTGCAAATTAGTATATCGTGAATCATATAGTGCTGTGAAATTTGGCTATTTGTTGCTTTTCTTACTCTTTAGCTGATTCTATAATGAAAATTAATGCAATTTCAAGTGAGCTACATGATAAGGATGGCCATTGTGTAATTGTGACCAGTGACGTTCCAGTTATCACTGATGCAGTGACTTTTTTTCATGTTGTTGCAGCCCTTCTGGAAAGTCACAGCTGATGGTTCTTCAAAGGGGAATGGTGTTGTTGGTACGATTCCTTAACTCTGTATTTCTCATTGTAGATATGTTATGGACGTATTCGTTTATTTAATATGCTTTAATGTACATATCACCAGGAATTCTTGAAGCAAATTTTATAGAGCCCGCACATGATAAGCAGGATTTTGAGAGATCTTCATTGTTTACCCGGCTTGAAAATAGGCTGAAACAAATGGTAAATGATTTCTGGTGAGTTATTGTAACTTCCAAATTACAGAACCTTTTTCTTTACAGGGGTTGGGATGTCATTGTTATTGTTGAGGGGTGTCTGGTCCTTTTGAAAGAAAAGAAAGAAACTGATGGTTAAATTATATTCTTTTTAAATGAGGAAAAGGTTTAATAATACCCTGGGCACACTGGGGGTGTACAAAAGAAAGACGAGGCATAAAAGAGAAGTCAACAGCACTAAATTCTATACACACACATCGAATATATTTTGCAGACGTCTATCCATTATAAAGTGGTCTCAGGAAAGAAGCTTCCACTCCATGAGTTGGAACTTGATGCCATAGAAGGTCCATATCTGTTCATAAAATGGGTGCAGCATAGAAGAAAAATTTTGGTATCTCTTTTGGATTTTGGTCATTTTCCCCTTAGCATTTTTAGAATGAGTGGAACATTAGGTAAGGTATCTAGTAGTACTTCATTTTCCATGTTAAACCTTTGTAAAGTGTTTTTCTCATGAAAGATGTTAATATACAATTGATCGCTTTAAATTTTGACTGTATTTGTATGCCATACATCCTTTGATCTCTCTCTCTCTCTCTTGCACACACACGTATTGGCTTTCTTTACATTGATGTGCTTTCCTGACACAGAATCATGTATTTTCACTGTTCTGAGTTGTTGAATTGTTCTGGACAAGACAGGAAAAGCAAATGTCACTTTGTGGGATATCAGCCTATTGGTTTTACTCGCAACCTGCCAAAGGATCCAACATATAAATCTTCTGCTAGACCTGCCTCAAATTTGATGAATCTTGACCAAACTATGGATGATCTTCCTGCTAATATCGTACAAGATACGAGCAATGGGCAGCATGGAAGTGGCCACCAAACTGGTTTTGAAAACGATTCACCAACTGTAAGTGAGACGGAGTATTAATTTCTTGTGTGCTTCTTACCATTTGTTATTTCAATCTATTTAGTACAGTTGACAGCTAGCATGCAATGGTTAGGAACATTCTTGGTTAAACTTCGTACCAAGGATATTCAAGAGTTTTCTGGTAGCACGGTCTCTAGCTTTGGGTCTCAAAATGTTTGCAGTGTTCATTTTGTCTATGACTATCAAACATCGTTATGTATTAAATTGCAGAGGAGCTAGTTTCACTCTTAGAAAACTTACTTGCCAGTAGTTAAACAAGAACAAACACTGTTTGACGTTCAACCAAATAATCAGTTGAAAGTTGTACGACGACAACAAAGCCTTTTCCCACCAAGTGGGGTCGGCTAAGTTGAAAGTTGAAATACTTAAAAAATAAATATAAGGGCATGGCCACTTGGAGGTTTAGGACATATCATGTGCTCAGCAGGTTCACCACATTCATGTTCATAAACCTTATAAAAGAAGGATGATGCGTACTACGATTTCTAGGGCAGTGGACCACAGCAGACCCTGATACACCCCTCTGGGTTCTCTATATTTCAGTGTCATTGTCTTGTTTCTAATTTTGCTTTGCTCTGAGTACAGAATAAACTATTCTTACATTGTTGAATGCCAATGCAGATGTCAAATGAGGTAGTGGGGTCTGCGGACGATATAGAGCCCATGACAGTAGATCAGATATGTGAAGAGAATATACAACTTTTCATGAGGTATCGTTTTAAATTTGCATTCAAGTACCAGGCGTAATTAGTTGGGAATGTGGCACCGAGATATTTACATGCTATATAATCGAGTCTCTCTATTTGTTTCTTCTCTTGAACCCAACAAAACCCTTTTGCTACAGGTGTGATGCACAGATGCAGAAGGAGTCAGAGTTGAGGAAGACGGTATGTATGAAGTTCCACATCGCATCGTTGATTCATTACGTCATTAATTCAAATTGGCAGGCTGAATGACTTAGTGCTCAAGTTTGTTGAATAATGTGATACCGAGCTTTGCTTTTTGTTTCTGGAACGAAATAGGTTGAAAACCTTGAGAAGGAGTTGGAGCTGGCCAAAAGGAAGAACGCACAACTTGCTTCATATCTAGAGACGAAAAGGAAGCACAAGATGTTGAAACAGCCTACTGAAAGTGATTTGATAAAATCATAAAACTACGTTCTGGACCGGTCACTGCAACCAGACCAATGTCTAACCAAGCTAAACACCGACGCTTCTCCTTCCAAATGTGTATAGAAAGTAGCTAGAAATCACATGTTTCTGTACTTTCCTTTGTCCGGTAGACAGCGCTTAACGGCCGGACTCCGACTTTGTTGTGGATGTCACAGTTTATGAAGAGTGCACAAGAGTTGGGAATAATGTATATGAATGTATGCAGTGAAATGTGAAAAAGAAAATCTTTTTATTTTCTAAAGTTGCCTTCTTGCTTTTTTGTACGGTTTGTTGAACGCGAAAGTGGTGAAAAATATCATTAGACTAACAGTTAGCCGATAAATATAACGTTTAATGATTGAGAAAAAGAGTAATCCAATCCACATAGGCCGACTAAAGGATGTTACTCCTGAAAAAGAAGAAAGCTGTATACTTGCTTAATTACAATGTGCAAATATAAGTAAAACAAATGATTGACTGCAATTTAAGGCGTGAGACAGATTAGTTTGGGGTTGCTAAATTTTTTATAAAAGGAGCTTCTTAAAAAAGTTCAAGAGTTAAAATTGTGTTTGGTAAAAGAAAAAAAAAAAGTTTTCGTTTTCAAAATCATGGGTCTAAAACAAACACAGCTATAACCATACTTTAAAAAAAAAACCTTGTTTTATAGGAGGCGGGTGAGTAATAACCTTCAATGAAACTTTCATATTAATAATATTTTTTTTGCTAAAAGCAATTTTAGCACTATAATTTATGAAACACTTAACTACTGTTTTGTATAACTATTTATTGTCACAGCATAGCGAGAGCAGTTTTAAAAATAAACAACAGCAATCTTAAAGGAAAATAATGGTTTTTCACACGCAAAAATATTCTAACAAAAAGAAAAAAAAATGAAATAATGACGTTATCAACCAACGTGGCAAAAGGCCAAAGCAAAAGGAAGTTCCGGAAGTCAGACGCCGTCTTCTGGAGCACTGGAGGTAAAATCTACCCGAAAGTACCGGCCACAGTCGCAGATTCTCCAAGGCTCCACTCGCCGCTGCAGCTCAACACTCCGTCCTCCGCGAAATTGGATTCTCGGCGGCGGAGGCTTCACCATGAGGAAGCGAGATTTGGCCATTCTCATGCTCTCCGCCTTCGCCATCTTCTTCTCTCTTCAGGTCCCCTCAAAAGCCCTACAGAAACTCCAACGACAATCGAATTTATGCATTTCTATTGAATTGAACTCGGATTGAATTGTTTCTGATTGGATTTTGAATTTTGAAATTTCAGCACGAGGGTGATTTCTCCTTCAGAGAGGCGTGGATGCACCTCTCCGACGACTACCCAATCAAGTTCGAAGGCGACCGCCTTCCTCCCCCGATCGTCGCCGATCTCAACGGCGATGGCAAGAAGGAAGTCCTCGTCGCCACCCACGATGCCAAAATCCAGGTCTCTCTCTCTCTCTCTCTTCATTTTCATCGTTACTTACTTGTTAGGTATGCTGAGGGTTTAGTGTTAACATGTTATTGGTAATTTTTGTCATTGTTAGGTTTTGGAGCCTCTTAGTAGGCGTGTAGACGAAGGATTCAGCAACGCGCGCGTGCTTGCGGAGGTGAGCCTTTTGCCTGACAAAATCCGCATCTCCTCCGGCAGACAGGCTGTGGCAATGGCTACCGGGGTTATTGACAAGCTTAGGCCGGGGCAAAGATCCAGGCAAGTTTTGGTGGTTGTTACGTCGGGTTGGTCTGTTATGTGCTTTGATTCCAACCTCAAAAGGCTGTGGGAAGTCAATTTACAGGTTTGTGGAAAGTTTGGAATTTTGTTCGTATCTTTATAGGGAAATGGTGACTTGGTTGGTGTTATCCGATTCCATAGTCTTATTCTAGTTGGAATTTTACAGGAGGATTTTCCACATAACGCGCACCATAGGGAGATCGCCATCTCAATAAGTAACTACACCTTGAAGCATGGGGATACAGGATTGGTGATTGTTGGTGGAAGGATGGAAATGCAGCCTCATGTATGTTTCTTGTTATATTATTCAGTTCTAATTTGTTTCCATTTATTCTGGAATCAACTTTTCTTTCGAGTATCTGTTATGGAGAAAGCATGTGTGGTTACAACTTACAAGTATTATCCTACTGCCAAGATTGTTTGCGAACTTTAAAGCCCACAGTTTCATTCATCACTTCTAATCAATTCATCTAGTGTGATGGCAGAAGCATTATCTACTAGCTTTAGCATCCCTTAATTAGATGTCTTTACAAACTTTTAGGATGTTGATAAGGAAATGCTGACCTTAATCTTCTCTGCTCTTTTCCGTCAAGATGGATATCGATTATAAAGGTTCAAATTGGACTTGCTTTTGTTACAGCTTTCTTTTTTCTATACTTGTTGCTTCACTGCTCCTGGTATTTCACAAGTTTCTATTTATTGCCCGTTCTTGTCGTCTCAAATTTTTTTTTCTGGAGTACTTGATTGAAACCAGACTTCTACATTTGACCTGTTATTGCTGTTGTAATGTTTAAACTGAAGACTCGCATTTTTAATCAGTCTACAGTGCTCTTAAAAGTGATTTCTTGTCATTTTTTAGATTTTCATGGATCCTTTTGAAGAAATTGGGATGGCGGATAGAAGTGCTGAGCAGCATAGAAGAAATCTAACTGAAAAGGAGGTAAAAGCATTTTTTGGTTTATGCATGAAAAACTCTTGCTTTTTTTTAATTAGGGTGGATAACTTGATCTACAGATTTTTGCATTTACTGAAGCATTCTCATTTCTTGGTTTAAAGTATGATATTGCATAGGTTTGAGCTTCTGAGTGGACAAAACTATATGAAACCAGTTTTGATGGTTTTTTCTATCTATCTTGTGCAGGCTTATGAGAGTTCAGGAACTGTGGATTTACGCCATTTTGCATTTTATGCATTTGCTGGTAACTCTGGAACTATTAGATGGACTAGAAAGAATGAGGTGATCTTCGTATTTTTGTACATATACTTTTTACTTTAGCACTTCTATGTTTTAATAGTTCATACTATACTTAGAAACTAGAAAGACATTAATTTTCTGGTGTAATATATCCAAAAATTTTATAGCAGGTGTACAAGCTAGAATTTTTCTCTTTAAGCATCTTATTGATGCATGTTGCTATTACACTACTACCTGGTGTTGAAATCTTATCTGATTGATGATTCCAACTTTTGATTAAGAATATTGAAGTATTTGCTTCTCAAATAGCTGATTCAGTCATTTGGTTGTTTAGAATATTGAAGAGAATTCTTCAGATGCTTCACGGTTAATTCCACAGCATAACTACAAGCTTGATGTTCAGGCTATGAACAGTCGTCGTCCAGGAGAGGTATGTTATTCTACTATTTACAAAAATGCATGGTTACCTGTTACAGTTACCCAGTGTATATGTTTAATCAATTTTTCATTGTACTTTGTATAATGTTGTGAAACTCTTATTCTTTGGAGTTTTGTTTTGGTCAAACATAAGAAATATTTGAGTTTCGACTTGAAAAATGGTCCCTGAAGAAGCTTATGGAAATCTTTCTCTCTCTCTCTCAGTACACATTTTCTTTACCTGATAAAGTAGGTTACTAGTTTTCATCTTGTTGCTCTAAATTGCTTATGATTCATGCTTGTTTGGACTTCATTTATGATAGATTCTTTTGAGATAAGGCCCCTAATACATGTTACATTGTAGTATGAATGTAGGGAATTCAGAGAATCTATCCTTGGAGTTATGCCACATCATTGGGTATGTTAAAAGAACTGTCTTTTACTCCGTTAATTGCACTTCTGTTCAACTGAATGTATTATTTTGTGGTAAGTGATTTGCCAATTTGCATGCCATTACCAGGATAGAAGAGAAGATACTTTGTTGGAACTTGCACATTTCAGGCGGCACAAAAGGAAAACAGTGAAGAGAACATCCGGAAAGACCATTAACTTCCCTTTCCACAAGCCAGAAGAAAACCATCCTCCTGGAAAGGACTCAACAAAAAAAATTTCAAACTTGATTGGAAAAGCTACACAGTATGCTGGTTCAGCAAAATCTAAGAAGGTGGGACTTGTGAACCATTTAAATGAAAGATTGTTTATTGTATGTTGAAATTCATTTTTGACCTGTTTATGTTGCCGGTGCAGCCATATCAATATATACCTACCATAACAAACCACACTCAGCTTTGGTGGGTCCCTAATGTCGTTGTAGCTCATCAAAAAGAAGGAATAGAAGTTATTCACTTAGCAACTGGCCGCACTTTCTGTAAGGTAAACGAAAAGCCCACTCAATTTCCCTTGTAACGTCATAACCAAAGTGAAATTACACTTGATATGATTGCCATTCATGCTTTTGGTTTGTGAAAGAAAGAGAGCAGCCTTTGTTCTTTTATTTTTTTATATGTTGAGACTTGAGAGAGATCCACCCTGCTTCAGCTCAGTCCTTCATTTCTTATTTTTACTTTCTATCTGATATATGGACATACATACATAGAAAAACTTTGTTTCAACTGTGGAATATTTATGTTATTTCTTAACCAATGTAATGCAAAATTTATCGATCTTATCAGCTTCATCTTCAAGAGGGTGGCCTTCATGCGGATGTAAATGGCGATGGAGTCCTAGATCATGTCCAGGTGCACATCTATTGACTTTCTACCTTTGGTCTCTTATCTCAATTCTAGTTGGCTGAACAGCCTAAAAGTTGAATGCTGAGTGGATGTTGGAAGTTAATGTCTGTTGAATTATGCTCAGTGGATCTAAAGCACAATGATAAAAAATTTATGATTGGTGGACAACCACAAAGAAAAAAAGGAGGAAATGCAGGGATAAATGTGGCATAATCAACTTGTGGCCAGAAGTGTAGATTTTGTTTATGGCTGCATCATGGGTTATGTGACAGAATATGTGCCTTCTCTGCAGGCTGTAGGGGGAAATGGCGCTGAGCAGACTGTTGCTAGTGGATCCATGGAAGTGCTCCGTCCCTGTTGGGCTGTTGCGACCTCTGGTGTACCCGTTCGAGAACAACTATTTAATGCTTCGATATGTCATCATTCCCTTTTTAACTTATTCCAACATGGAGAATATTCTAGAGGCTTTGGTCGAACTCATGATTTAGCATCGTTGGAGGTAGCAACTCCCATTCTCATTCCAAGAAGAGATGGCCATAGGCATCGTAAGGGAAGCCATGGTGATGTTGTCTTCTTGACAAATCGTGGTGAGGTATGCATACTAATCTTGATCGCGTCATGGATTGGGATGAGATCACTCACAAAATTCAATTATAATCTTGTAAGGTACAGGATACTGTTTACTTATGCAGAATTGGCAACTTAAGATGTGTACTTTCTCTCAGGTAACATCATACTCCCCTGGATTGCATGGCCATGATGCCGTTTGGCAGTGGCAGCTGACGACGGGTGCTATATGGTCAAATCTTCCATCTCCGTCAGGGATGATGGAGGCTGGTAACGTGGTTCCTACACTGAAGTCATTCTTGTTGCGAGTTCATGATATCCAAGAGGTGGTCCTTGCTGCCGGAGAACAAGAGGCTGTAGTGATTTCTCCTGGAGGAAGTATCGTAACATCAGTCGTCCTTCCAGCACCGCC
>JADOBS010303139.1:0-16892 GCA_015708375.1 Cydonia oblonga
AAGGTAATTCCTCATTATTAGTATAAAAAAAAAGCAACAAAACTTATGGTTTGAAAACAAATGTACCAAAAATTCAAATGTGCCAAAAATTAAATGTACCAAAAATTCAAATGTACCAAGAAACCAAATGTATCAAAAATTCAAATGTACCAAGTAATCAAACATACCGATATAATCAAATGTACCAAGTAACCAAATGTACCGATATAATCAAGTAACCAAACATACCGATATAATCAAATGTACCAATATAACCAAACGTACCGATATAACCAAACATACCGATATAACCAAATGTACCTAACAACGAGTTTTTTTACATTCTATTTAATTTACTAAAATAAATATTTTAATAAAAAATAAAAAAATCTTAAATCATCATAATAAGAGATGCATAAAAATAGGAGGAAAAAAGGGAATGCTAACATGAATAGACTTCTAATAAAATAAAATGAAATAAAATTAAACACCAAATTGTAGGAAAAATGTTTAATCAAATTTTTTAAAGGAATAGATGTTTAGTCTATGACATTTAAAAACAAGGCGTCTATATCAAAACGCCCCTAAAATATATGGAATAGATCAATGGACTATTTTGCAATGGACATCCATACCAACATAACTTATCGATATTTTATGTCATTTTGGATTTATTTTAAGGTGTGCCAATAAGCAGTTAAGTGATTTTGTTCTTAAATACTAATATATATGTCCACAAGTGTGAAATTTATTATTTTTGTTTTTTAAATTAAAGGAGTTTTTTGTTTTTTAACTTGAAGGAGTGAGGATGAGAGTGAGAGAGAACGTGGAGTGGGAGTGGGAAGAGAGGGAGAGAGATATACTTTTAATTTTTTTAAATTAGAGATGTTAAAATCAATTGTATGAAAATTTTATTTTGTGAAATTACGTTGTTGCTCTTTTTTTTTTTTTTTTATTGTGATAAAAGACTAAATAATTTTTCACCATCTTGTAGTTGACAAAGATAGTTCTATTAATATGTAGTTTAAATACTATTGATAATTAATTTGTAGAATCTATTTTACCGTCTAGTGATATTTGTCCTTATTTGTTATCAACCACCTAAATCAAGGTTGCATGCGTTCTTGTTCAAGTGAGGATCCTGTGTTTGATTCCTTGATGTTTTATGTTTACTGGAATATAAGTATAAACAAGAGACAAATTCGATACTTTTATTTAAGAGTTTTTTAATGCAACAAATGGGAAACAATGTCTTTTTCATCATTATTTGATATCTATTATTTATGTTATATATTAGTTCAATTTCATGTGGATTTTATTATAAAAAGTTAAAACTTGTTTTTATTTTTATATAACGATACTGATATTAAACTTGTCATTTTCTAATTTTAAACCAAAGAAATCGAATACAAGATCTCAGTACACCAATAAATACTCTTAATAAACCACTTGTTCACAACCTTGCTCTTAACCACTAACCTTTCATAATATTAATTTGTATTCACGGTGATAAACTAAAGAAGATTAACTTACCACATGAACTGAACTAAAGAAAAAAAGGAAAATTTTAACCCGATACATAATAGGATAAAGAGAAAGACACTAAACATCAGACCAATCCACCACTTGCAGATTGCATGAATCTGCACTATCAAACCACAAAAACAAATTGACCATATTTACCTCGCTCTAATTATTTTGTTTTATTAACAAACTTTTTTTTTTTTTCCGGTTGCAAAACAAAGATTTATATACCCAACAAAAAGAAAAAAAAAATACTCAATTGAAGGTGAAAGCTCCCCTTTCATCCAATGCTTTCAACGGCAACTCAAACAAATTACAAGAAAATTACAGATCTTCGTTCAAAGGATAAAGAATGTTTTACAATTACAATTGATAATGTTGCCAAATAGAATGTAAGGGGGAAAAAGCATACGTGAAGGCAAATGCTGCAATGTGACAACAACAAAAAAATGTCTGGAATGTTCAACCTTGACTGTATTTCTTGATATAATTCGTCGTAACAGAAGAAAAAATATAACCATTGAGTCGAAAAATTCCGCTCCATGTGGAAGTACAGGATATGGTAATGCTCCCCTTTCGGCATGCTCTGAACCATGAACCAAGATTTGATGATGCTTTGTGATGAAGTAGGAATTTCTATAGGCCACTTACCGACTAGCTTAAACCCGAATTTGGATGCAGCTGAAAGTATGGAAGGCTCGTCTACAGGAAGGAAAATATGACAAAGATTAGGGCCGGTTCGGAGTCTTCAGCAGTGCTTCTATCAGATGAAATCAACTTCTTTGCAGTTTGAAATAAGGGCAAGATAGCTTCAGCTACATAAGTGACATCTGTGCCGAGGATGATATCAAAACCTTGAGAATTAGCTTCCTTGATGGCTTCTATACGATCTCTATTCCCCACTCTAATTTTTTTGTAATCAGTTTGTCCAGAAGTGTCGGTCTAAGATTTGAGTTGACATTTCGCTTCAGTAGGTCAAGCGCTTTTGAGTCACCATCAGTCGCGAACACAGGGTCAGCAGATCTAGTGGCGACCATAGAGCAAATACCCCCGGAGTTGGATTTCTGGTTAAACAGAAGCCATGAACCGAGCTGATTCCCACAACATTAAACCAGTTGATTTGCAAGTGTGTTGATACACTTTGGATAACACTTCTATCTTGAAAGTCAAATCACCTAGCTCTAGCTCAATTACCTACGAGCAAGAATGTCTTCAAAAAATGAGTTTGAGTCACAACCTAATAAAAGCTCTAGTTCTGCAAACAATTATGAAAATTTAAGCATATTTCTGGAAGGAAAAGACGAAACTTTACCTCGTTGTCATTGGAAGGTAAGACACCAAACATTTCCATCACTACACCGTCAGAAATGTCAACCTCCAAATCATTCACAGGTTTCTTCAAGATCTTCTCATTGACCTCTAGCACGATTTTCTCTTGACCAACATGATCTACTTCGGTTGCTGCTTCTGTTTTGGTAGAGGAGTTTGTATCATCTGAAAGGCGGAATAAGGCTTGAACCCAAAGCCTGGAATAAAAAACAAGAATTACATTTTGATCGGGGAAGATGAATAAGTAGAAGAAAAAAAAACCCAAAGGAAGAGCAGGGTTTAATCAAAGTGACAACCCTCATCCACATACAGAACACAACCTACAACCCTAGTGAAAATAGGATCGTCTACCGATTCATAACCAACTCCATTGACCGATTCTCAACTTGTTTGAAGCACAAATCAAGTCATCGAAACCATTTTCTTCAAATAAGATCGTCAATAACTCATTAGAAAAGTAAAAAGCGTGCTGGAAAATAATAAGGATCACAACCAAGCTTGTGAACCAAGAAAAAAGTAAAAAGTAGCTCAATGTACGAGCGCGTGCTAGAAAAACTTTCAGTGCCATCACCCCTGACATAAAAGTTTTCACTTATCTTTTGGTCCTTGCAATTCAGTCTTTCCTGTCAATTACCATTACAATAACAAAGAAGCAAACTTCAATATCTTGTAACCATCTTTCAAAAGAGGAACAAAACAATCGATAATAAGGATGAACTTCAAAATACACACATATATGAACCTGAGCAAGGTCACCAGTAGCATAGTCACGAAACAGCACACAACCATTTGGCTGGGTAAGAGGAATCCACAAATTTCTTCAGATATGAAGAGGCATACACTAACTCTACAATAAGAGCTGCTTGAAATAAAAGTTTATAAGAATTATCAGTTACCTTGAGAACGTTCCTATTATTCTTCATAACATAGACATCTTCTCTGGAGACACTGCAGACAACACAAATATCTACTTAACAAGTTAGCAACCTTACTAAGTAAAAAAGATCACTCGTCAAATTGAACCACTGGGAAAGTTGCTCAATATGTTCAATTCATATACCATGGTTATAATATCCACGGACGAAGAAGAAATCTGCTTGCTTAGGTCATCAATGGTAAGATCACAAACAAATGCGCTAACACGGGTATCTACTAAGTGTTTATGTGTCTGCGATAACAAAATAAAACTCGTCATGCATCACTTGTCACGGCTATTCAGTACCAACTACCAACCTAAACTGAACTTACTATTTTTTGTCTACTTGTGTTTTATTGGTCAAACATGAGCAACGTCCTCGAACATATTCAATCAAATATCCTTTGCCATGGAATGAGCAAGTAGATGTAGAAGAAAACCACACATTAACCAAGTTAACAGCCGTTGTTGAAAAATCGCATGCATGGACAAAAACATCTGCATACATCGCAACCAGTGGGAAAATAGTTTCCAGCTCCACAGCCAACCTGTACAGTGAAAACAGTAATCAATAATTCAATACATAACATCCTGACAGGAAAGCGGTCAGAGATCCTCTATAGAGAAACATACAATAGATCACCAACTTTAAACAAACCAAGATAAATACTTTGCCACAAGAGTGTACAAAATTTACGGGAAAAGTAAAACTGGAAACAAGATTCTGGTTCATCAAGACAAGACAGAAAAAAAGACGGGCATTTTCCGTTTTGATTCGAGTAATTATTCCACAAAAGAGAAGTAAATTATACTTCTTCCAAATCAATTTGAGCAGACACTAATTTACCTCTAAAATAACTTTCCACCCAGCGCCCTGATAGTCAAAAAGATATAAAATAAAGAAAAAAACAAAAACAAAAAAGAAAAGTAGTTAAAATCCTACTGAATTGTTGGATGAATATGAAATGACAAAACTAAAACCTCCATATATATCTCCAACATAATTCTTCACTCACCGAGAAATATTTGCCCCACTCCATCTCCAGGTTGTGCCGAGATTTAAAGAACTGATTCAAGAATTCGCAGTTAGATTTATATAGCACCGGCCAAAATCAAAACTCGGATACAAGCAACTGACATTAAGCATACAGAACAATGCAGCAGTGCCTAAAGTCACCATTTTTCGAGCCCGGAAGCCGCAGAAATAAATAGCTACGGGGAAATTTACTAACCGAATAAGTAAGCAACAAACATACCTTGTCTTGATGCCGCTTGTAAAACACATCCCAGTACTTCTGGCATCTCTTACATACTTTTCTGCAAAAAAGGGGTTAATGATCAAATGTCAGATATATATATGTGTGTGTGTGTGCGCGCGCGCGCGCGCGTAGAGAGAGGGAGAGAGAGAGAGTACCGCTCCAGAAAGTTAATAGATTATCATAGGTGGAGTAAATCTGCAATCTTGGGTCTGCTTGCTCTTGCTCCGAAGGTTCTTTGACAGTGGACGCCATAACCTCCAAAGCTTCTTCCCGAACAAAAGATGATACATATAAGCCGAATTCAAAAACGAAAATACAAAACAAATAAATTACAATCGATTTATGAAATTAAGCTCAATTTTGAAACAGACTGATCCTGCTACTGAATTATCAGCTTCAATTAATCGATTTATGAATTATTTTGTTCAAAATTTCAGTTAACTTTAAATCGGATTTTTCGTTTGTAAACGAAGGAAATGCGTACCTGTTGAAATTGGAGGTGCAGGAGACGACTGGAAGTGGGAGGGATTTGACAGCTGCGGGAGCAGTGTAGTGCAATTTGTAACGGAAATACGCGGCAGGCCAACAATTTTGTAAATTATATAATGTGATTATTGGTAATTAAATTATTATTTAAGTGTACAAAGTAATAATAGGTGTATGAATAATATTATTAAAAAAACGTTAATTAATACTTAAAAAAATTAAAGTAATAGTGTCGTTTTTATTCTAAAATTGTGCCCGACCAAATGAAATTTGAACTTTTGAGTATAAAGAAGCAGGCAACTAGACTTAGGGCTTATTTGTTATTGCTGTGCTTTGAAAAAAAATTATTTCTGCTGTGCTGTGAGAATAAGCTAATTTTTGCTGTTGTTTTCAGTTTTTTTTTTCACTCAAAATTGTGAAAATAAGTTGTTTTTAAATATTTACCAAACACCTTTTTGAGCTTAGTTTTTTTTTTTATACCCACTTTTTGTAAAAGCACATCAACACCAAACCAGTACTAACAATAATGTCTTTTGATCTCATAGAAAGAAAAATGAAGGCGAAAATTTAGCGTTGCGGAGGATGGTACACAAAATCAGTATGAAAGTGTTATTAATTTGCTGATGTTTTTCTACAATCAAATTGTTTCTCCTCTATCATATAACATGTGAAATTCCGATATAACATCTTTGAGCCAAATAATTACAAGCAAAATATTAGAGCCAATAGTCAAAATTACAAAAAATGGGAGCTACAAGGTGTTCTATTTGCTTCACACGTCCGTGATCAGTGCGTCTCATCGTCTGTTTGCAAGGTGGGGCTTTTCTGTTCCCTTTCATCAGAGTTGGTATTATCCGTTTCTTCAACAACAGGCGAGGCGCCATTTTCTACCGCAGGCAAGTCACCATTCTCAGTCACGTTCTTTTCATTTTCATTCTCATTTCCATCTCCGTCTCCATCACCAACAGGTTTCGTGAGTCCTCTTGATGGAGTGGCGACTGTCAATAGGCGGCCAATCCCGTCATACAAACTCTTTGCATCCATGATTAAAGCAGCTCCACCAGGGTAACAGCGGCCAAAGCATGTGGCACAGTGCGGGTAAGTAACCTACGAATGCGGTTGTAAGGTACAGAGGATGTCAATGTCTGTAGATGAAGAAAATATCAGACAATATGTAGCCCGAGTTTGTTTATATCATACCTCAATAAATGCTCGACAAAGTGAGAGGAAAAGTCCAGACTCGTGTTCTTTCAGCATCCGATTTGTATTGTACCGCAGTAAAGAATCAGAAACAGCCTCCAATCCTTTGATCAACTCTTGAGCAAGCACATGCTTTAAACTTATTGGGGCACAGGGGCGGAGGTCGTTCATAGCTGCAGACACACCTAAACAAGAAAGAGATATATGCATAAATGCCTGAAAAAAAGCAGAAATTGGGCCATTCCTCTGGAGTATTATGCTATAGGTGGACCTACTAACACACTATTTTTAAGAGCAACCATGATATATATTTCCCACATTACAATTCAGTTTTGCAGTTCATACAAGTAACCATTGGAAACCTACTTTCTTTCTTCCAAAAGTCACATACGATGGAAAGAAACTTGTCCAGCATCCACATTCCACATCAATGATATTGGACCATCGATCATTTTTTGGTTTACTAAAGTAGGCAACTAAAAAGGAACAAAGCACACAAGATGAGGATTCTGTGAGGAAAAGGGCAATTCCTCGGTAAACAACTAAGCATAGAAGATTTTAGCTGAGAAGCTTATATAACACTTACCATTAACAAAAACAGCAAGAGGTGGATGTTCCATAAGATAAGATGGCGGGGTTACATCATCCTGATTTTCATCACCATGACTGTTCGACGAAAAGCCAACCGCTGGTAGTGGGACCCAACGATGTGAATCCAAGACCACCTAAATTTAAGCACAATGTCAACTTAAATCTCTCAGTCTACAGAAATTATTTGCACTTTTAATTATAGAAACACTGAATTCAAGTCATCAATTATCCATTCACCTCAAAATTCTCAACTGCTGTGCTCATGTTTTTTGAGAACAAGTTGAGAACTGCCCTGGAAAAGTAACCAAGGTCAACATTCACAATGAGGAAAACAATTTAAGGTATATGGTGGTCAAGAAAAATGGGGGAATAAGATCTGTACTCTTCAAACAGTGATGGCAGCAAGCCCCGGAAATCTAACCCAACCCAACCAAGTCCCATAGCACAATACTGTCAACAAAAAAAGGGAACAAGATCAGATAAACAAACAGAGGTTCTATTACTCTTAAATTTCAATGATAATAGGACTAGCATGACCAATTTACGAGATTTTATTCCAGGGTGTAAAAAGTAAAAAGCATATGGCGAATTTATATATCATTTAAATTGCAGACTCCTCCGCAGCATAAACATGTTTATTTGATGCCATTTCCATGTCTCATATAGTCCTGATGATACACACCCCAGCAATAATACTCTGAAGTGAAGCCTTGGTGCTTTATCATATGTAAAAAAGTGAGGAGTAAATGAAAAGTTCAATGAATGGTGATATATCTTGGAAATCATGGACATTAAAGAAACTATATTCAAGCATGTATCTCCATTTATAGCTTGATGGGAGCATGTGCAAAATGATAATAAATATAACAGAGGATGCTCACCATGCATTGATCCAAGATATTTGATAAAGATCCGCCTTCAGTTATCTTTGGAAGCAGAATTTTCAGAGTCTTAAGGTGTGAAGTAATTATATGCATAGCCCAACTGAAAAGAAGACCACCGTCATAATTTTCTTCACTGCCTGATGTATCATCAGCAAATATTGCTCTATATTGGTTAACAACATCAAAAAGATGCATTCTATGACAATTTATCATCCCCTTCAGGTACTCATAAGCATTTCTCTGGTCCAGATCCTCCAGAATTCCAGTAAGCCATGCCTCCCGACATCTCAAAAACTAAAACACAGAAAAAATAAGGTAAGATACAAGAAAGACTGAATGTCCACACATGTCATTTGAAGCATTCTACATTCCAAAATACATAAATGTAAAGAATGCACAAAATAAATAATCCCTTACCTGTAAACGCATTTCGTACTCACTAAAAACTCCTATTCTACGTAAATATCCAATAATACGGAGACATTCAGGTAACTGCAATGCACAAACACACATCCAGAAAAAGAAATTTAAATTTTGTAATCAATGTGAATGAAAAATCAAAAGTGCACTAGCTGATGTTCAAGGAATTACACAATACCTGAATATTTGAACGAAGTTTCTGAAGAAGTTGAGAAAGAAGAGATTGAGTGGTCTGCCTGACTTCTGCAGTCAAAGCTTGAATAACGGCCAATCTTACAGAGGCAGAAAAGGAAATAGGCAAAACAACAAAGACAGCCTCAGTACACAAGCTTTCACAAAGTTGAAATTATTATTGGTTAATGAGGGGAATAAAGGGGCAGCAACACTCACTTGGGGTGCATGGTTGAAAGCTTGCTAACAAATGCTTCTAAGTCAAGAGCTTCATCGTAATTTCCATTCCTCACACATCTGCGTAAGAACGGGAATGAATTAAGCATACAAGAATTATCCTATGGCACAATCAGCTTCCGTAAGAAACACAACATTCCGAATAATCATGCTCAGCTACCATGAAAAAATCCCATTCAGAAAAATGGCATTTTTCTATCCATATAATGCATTGTTCGGGTTCTTGGGTAACTTAAGAATGTTGTGTTTCGGGTTTTGGGGTTTGAAAACTAAATCCAAATCAAACTTATGGGTGATGTAGCATGGATCTACACTACCGAGAGCAGTGCTACAATTCAAAACAATGATTTAAAACAAATTTTCAAACACATACGTCTCCATAAGCTGAGGGATTTCAAGTAAGTCGAGCAATGTACTGTGATTGGCTAACAACGTCTGGTTCAATTTCCTCTTTTCCAAAATCTGCTCCGCAGATTCAACAAACTCAGTGCACCCATTCATCAACTTCGGCGTCTCCTCCAGCTACCAAAACCCAAAACTTCAAGTCAGCATTACAAAAATGCATCATAGATTCAAATTAATTAATTAATTAACCATAAATTAGAATTAATTAATCACTACCAGAGACTCGAGATGTTTGTCAATGGAAGACACTTCGTTTCGAATTGCGACCAACGCGTCGGAAGCAGCAATGAAAGCTCGGTAATTGGCCACCGCCACCTCCTGCATTTGCCGCTGTATTCGCTCCGCATCGACCCGGAGAAGCTCCGGTTCCTAAAAACCCGACCCGAGAAAAACAAATCAATTTCAAGTCCAATTAACCAAACGAACAAGGGGAGAGAGAGAAAGGGGAGGGGGAGGGAGGGAGGACCTTGTGGAGGCGATCGAGGGTGAAGGAGAGGAGCTCGGAGACGTAGGGTTGCTGGGAGGCGGAGGCCAACGGGAGGAGGCTGGCCACAGCGGAGGAGTCGTCGGCAGCATTTTCGGACTCCATCATCGGATGCTGGAGCTCCGAATTCGATGGAGGTTTCGGATCTCGGACCCTCCGGTTAGGGGTTTGGACGTATCGGAGGGAAATGCAGATTTTCAGATCTGCTGCTGCTGCTATGGAGTTCGTTGCTCAGTTTCGATGGGGTAGTTGTCGTGTCGTTTGATTTGCCGCGATTGGGATCTGGATCGAACTCTTTGCTGGGCTTATTGCACCTCTATGGGCCCACTTTAAGAAGTAATTTTTCTTTCGATTTTCCAGTTTTATTAAAAATTGAAAACAGATAAAAATAAAATAAAATGCCTTGTTTTGCATTTTCATGTTAAAGTGATACAGAGTATGATTGGGTTTCATTTTATCTTATTTCAAATTTTTAATGGTAATGGTTACACATTTCTGACCGTTATTAATTCACGTATTATAACATGAGTGAATTGATAATAAAGTGATTGTATAAATCACGAAAAAACTTATTTACTTTCTGAATAGATTTTCAAATCGATTTATACATAATTATTATCTGTTTAGGACGATTTTCACTAAGTTTGGATCCTCATTTCTATTGCTCGAAGTGAAGCTAGATCACAAATTAAATCACCTTCAAAATTTACATAAAAAAGAATAATTAACAAATAAAATTTTAAATACAAGTAAGAGTCGATATACATCACCCAAGATTTGGTCAATGCCTCAATGGCAATACAAATTCAAGAACTGAAATGTATGACAGAGTAACAGTCTAATTCTATATTTCTCACCAAAAAGAAAACACAAGATGATGAGCTAACAAGATGAACAAAAACAAGACATGAACAGAAGAAGGAAAAGAAGCCATGGAGGTGTAAAAGTAGTTAGGAAGTGGATTGTTGTTCACCACTCCTGTTCCTGTTGTTGCTGTTGGCACTGGACCGGCAGGAGGCATGTCGTAGAAGTAGACAAACCGAGGAGGAGGAGGAGGAGCGCCTTTCGAAGAATATGATGGGGGTGAAGGAGATTGTTTTGGCGGTGAGGGCGTTGGTGATGGTGATTGTTTCGGTGGTGAGGGTGGCGGAGAAATGTAGTAATATTGAGGTGGAGAGTGGTGCACTGGTGGCGGTGATTGTGGTGGTGATGGCAGTGGACCTGAAGACTCGAGTTCAGGAGAAGGAGGTGGTGAACATAGCACTGGACATGTACCGCATTCACTGATGCATAGTAAACCAGTCGCAGGATCCACCGTTTGATCTTCATATGTCAACCCGGCAAACATGATCAGCCCGAAAACCGCCGCCTTGAAGGACCGGGGAATCCATTTCCCTGCCATGGATACTAGATCTTTGGAGTTACTCATCTGACAGAGGCATAACCTTTGACAACTGACCAAGTTATGGTGTGGCCTTGAGAAAACTTTGTTCTACTTATCTGCCCTTTATACAAGCTTGTGTATGGCACCTCAAAAGGTTTGATCTAGATACTTCTCTTATTAAATATGTAGAACGAGGATTAATTACTCAAGGAAAATACGTACCAATAAAATCGGTTACAAATTTTTAATTAAGAAGAAAAACTAAAGTGACATTAAACCGACAGTAAAATAATACTAAATTGTGATTCACTTACAGTTCACATTTATTTATTTTTTTCATGCACACCCATATAGCAGTGGTATTATCTGTTTAGCGTACCCCAGTTATATTTCAATTAGGAGTTTATACCGATTTTATTTGCGCTAATTTTACTAGCTACTTTCATGTCATTTGGAGCCTGTATTTTTGCATTCTTTCAATTTCATGGGAAAAGGAATCCTAAGAAAGGCTTCAATGACAATCTAATCCTCTACGTCTAGTTTGTACTGTTTTTCTGATGCCTTTCTGCGAACATAATTCACCTTTGGAATCACTTCATGCTCCTTCTTCTTTAGACTTCAGTTATACCTTTCTTTGTAAGATGGACTTCTCTTATTTGGAATAAGGATATCTCACAACCATTTCACTAACTTTTTGCCCTTCTAATCCACCTATCTCAACTCGCAGACTCACTGGCAGAGCCAGAATTTTAGCCTAGGAGGGACCCAAATGTCTCAATCTAAAACGCTTTCCTGATCGTCCATAAATTACTATGTCATGTGGTGAATAACCGACCAACGTCGTTTAGGTCTGGTATGGTGTCGTTCTCATCATCATCTTCATTGAATCTAAATCCCAAACCTCTCTCCACTGATCCCAAAACCAAGTCCTCCTCAAAGTACAAGCAACGGATTGCCCAAACTTTATAAGAGTCACCAACCTCAAATCAAATCCAATTAAAGAAATTAAAGTAAAAACGTCGGATTGGAGTCCTAAGCCTATGAAAAACCTTGAAAATTATAAATACTAAACCCTTTTGCGTGAAAAAAGAAATCAAGATAAGCCGGGACCATTATGATCTCTTTATGGCGCCGCCTCTAAGCAAAATTGTGCGTAACCAAATTGATTAAAGTAGTATGTTTCTCGGCACATTTGCACCTAAGTTCGGATTCCACTCCCATTTAGATTAGATTTGATTAGATTATTGGTCAAATAAATAAAATTTACCGACTCCTTTTAGGCCTCCAGTTTTCAGCTAAGTACATATATTCTTCAAGGTTTCCTTTTGAGTCACCACGCTTTAATCTTCTCAAACTTCAACTGCAGAGGTCAGTGATCGTCTTATAATCCAAAAGGAAACGATTATGGACAGGCACAGCATGAACACAAAGTACAAAGAAGTTAAAGAACAATGATTTACTAATCACAAACCCACCAAAGATTAGCTTAAACCAATCAGTGAAAGAAGCCTAAGAATATCAACTTTTTCTTTTTTTCTGGTATCAGTTTCCTATTTTCTACAAACACTCCTTCAGCTTCTTCAATTGTAACTAGCTTTCCGGCCTTTCGTTCCTCGCGTCATCGGGTGTTTTGAATTGTCTTCGTCTTCTTTGTACTTCGGCACTATGTTTCAACTCCGCCCCCGGAGCTACTCTTATTCAGTGGCTCCTGATTTTCAACAATGTAGCATAATTAAGGCGGTAGCAGATAAAAATCTATAATAGAAAATACAAATGAGAATTGTTATTAGCACTCTAAAATAGTTATTATGCATTTCTTCAATAGCAGTGTCCAAACGAGTCTACCAGTTAACGTTACAAACCTGACTACTTGTAGTTGATGTTCTTGATGTGGAAGGACGCGATGCGGAGCTTGGAGTTGGACTATAACTGAACCCAGGAGGAGTAGTGTCACCAGTCCCTCCAAAGTCTCTTAACCGAATAAGTTCTGGCACTACAACTGTGCCAAGGTCGGGCCTGTCCTTGTTCCTTAACTCTGTGCATTGTAATGCCAAGTTAGCGAACGCTAGAGCCTCTTCAATTGGCCAGTCGGTCACTGCTGGATCAAGCATCTCCGAAAATGTTCCCTTCTCGATAGACCTCCTAACATGGTGAGCAAGTCCCATGGCAGGCTTGGCTGTGATGATTTGGAGTAGTACTATCCCCAACGAGTATATATCCGATTTTGTTGTTAACATGCCAGTTTGTTGGTACTCAGGATCGATGTAACAAAATGTTCCAGCGGCTGCAGTCATGTGGTATTGTGTCACCTCGTCTGCTACAGATGCTGGAACTAAGCGTGCTAGCCCGACATCACTGATCTTGCTCACAAAGTTCCGGTCTAATAGGATGTTTGCTGGCTTTAGGTCACGGTGTACAAGGGGTTCCGGCTTTGCTTGGTGAAGGAAATGAAGTGTTGTTGAAATTTCAGCAGCTATTTTGAACCGTCTCCTCCACGAAATTGGGGGGGTGTTACCTCTTCTAAATAACCGATCTTCTAAGCTTCCGTATTCCATGTATTCGTATACTAGGCATCCGAATTCGGGGCAGGCACCAAGGAGGAGAACCATGTTAGGATATCTAATGCAGCTCAGGACCTCAACCTGCATGTCAACAAAAAATATGATCCCGTTTGATAACCATTTCGTTTTTTGTTTATTTTCTGATAGTACAATGTTTATGTAACGTTCCAAATCTCAAAATTATATCAATAGCATACTTCCTGTTGGAATTGCTTCCTCCCTTGAGCAGCATCAGGTCTTAAAACTTTGATGGCAACCGGCGTGTGATCGAGTTTGCCTTTGTACACAGGTCCATATCCACCCTCACCAATTTTATTCGCTGGTTCAAAATTTTCCGTAGCTTCTTCAATTTCTTCAATGGTGTACTTCCTATACCGGAGATCATTATGTGCTAAAGCATTCAACGCCCGGTTCTTCTCTTCTGCCTCTTTCTTTGCCTTCATCTCTGCCTGTCTTCTTCTCTGAGCTTCCTTCTCCGCCAACTTCTGCAACGCCTCAGCTGCTTCTATAGCTGCTTTGCACTTAGCCTTCTCCATTTCCACAATGGCAAGGGCCGTCTGTCCAGCAAGCTTCACTTCCTCGAACTTTCGCGCCTCCTTCATCCACTGACTAAGCTCGTTAGCCTTATTTTTCGCCGAAATTGCTTCTTTGCAGGCCGAGCTGTACATGTCCATCGTTTGCTTCAATTCGAGCTTTAATCTTCGCATTTCAGCCTCCATATCCCGCTGTAATCGATCAAACAGTTAACAGCCTGATTATTCTTTTATCTAGGCCTAGATTTATAAATTTTTATGCTACCAAATTAATATAAACTTACTGCAGATTGTCTGGATGAGTCCTTGGGAGAATTTAATGTACTAGAGAAATCGAAACATTGGTTTGTCATATCCACTGATCCAAATAATGGCATTGAAAAGTCACTTTCATCAGCATTCGAAGTGCGGTTGCTAAGCGAAGACCGTGCTGCAGTATGGTTAGCCTTGTCGACATTCATATCCAACAGGAGATTGTTCGGAGCACTCCTTGTCCTCTCGCGTGCTGCAGGCATTTTGTCCGATCCGGGAACCTTCCACCCTCCCCTTGATGCAGGCTGTCCTCTGCTTCCACCAACAGCATTACAAAACCACAACTTGTTAGCATAAGAAAAATTCTCACGGCACGATGTTTTGTCCTACTTAAAGACATGACGCTTTGCAAAAACCTCAACCGTGCAATTAAAAGAGATCAGAGTTGATGAAAACTGAGAAGAAGTGAGAGTTTCTCAACACGTCGACCTGAAGAGAATTAATTAAAATACGTACCTAACTCCGTTTTCAAATTCATTATTATCTGCTGGGATATGATATGGAAGTCCCTGGGAGGATGGCTGTTTTGGTGGAACTGCAGTATTAACCACAGGCCTCTTTGCAGTTCTTGATGACAACATCTTCCCTTTCTGAATTACGAATACAGAACAGAATTCCGGCGCTAATTTTACAATGCTGCTGGGCACATCATTCCCACTTTTGAACTTCCTGTGAAGAACCACAGCATCAGAACGTAGCTAGAGAGAGAGAGAGAGAGAAAGGGAGAGGGAGAGGGAGAGGGAGAGGGAGAGAGAGATTTAAACCTTGTAAGAGCATTCCTTGTTGATGCACCAACTACAATATTACTGAGGTAGTTGCAGTTGACATATTCCAAAAGTGCTTTTGCAACATCACTGTCATCAAGGATAACCTCTTTCACTTGTGCCTAAAATTTGAAAAAGTAAAATCAAATCAAACCTATTAGACGCTTTAAGCGATATTACGCGTAACACATTGGTGATAGGAATGATGCACGTACGTACCCCTTTACGAGCGCAATATGCACGGTAAGGAACAAAAACACCACGTCCATTATTATCACCCGAATCAGCATCACTCTCTGCGTAACTCCGAAAAGAAACAAAGAAATCACGTTGACAAGGCCAAACAATGTGTTTCGAAAATGAAGCAGAGAAAATAGAGGGTACCTACGATTGTTTTTGTGCTTGACATGGATGAGGATGATGTACGGATTGGTGCTGGCGGTTACAAGATGATCAATAGCCCACCGGACGGCGTAGTTGCTGTTCTTGTTGTCCTTGTCGACGGCCACGGCGGTTGCATTGATGGGTGGAACGGCGTCGTCCGAGGAGTAATGGGAGGCCATTTTGCATGACGCCACTAGCGCAGCACTAGCACAAACACGCACCAATGCCGCTGCCAATGGCACCACCCTCCACGTCCACCGCTCCGGGAAACCTTGAGGGAAGGAAGAAAGGAAGAAGGTTAGCTGATTAGGGTCTTCTGTTGCTGTGATGGTGGAACTGTGGAATCACATGTTTGGCTAAACATAGAAAGTGTAATGTAACTAACTTTTAACTGTCTCTCGTCCGTTGGCTTGATTTAGGCAATTTTTGACCTGGCCGTGACCAAATAAATGGACTTCTACTTAGGTTTGGATTTTTGTTGAAGCTTTTAAGACAAGTCAAACAAACAAAGAGGGAAATGGGACTTTGAGAGGAACAAATATGTTTTTGTTGAACAAAATTTGTTCAAGGATTGGTAGTTGTTTGATATCTATGTTGTAGAGAGGTTACAGATTACAAGTATTCGGCTTAACCGTTGGCTATCAAGTTATAAATTATGTTTATAATTTTTCATAGGGAGTCAAGTGGCTTAATAAAACCATGTATAGTAGGAGAAATTTTCAGTATGTCGGGAACATCACCCGCTGTCACAACCCGTCCCGAGTTTTAACGATTTAATAATATTATTTATATGTCATATTGTTATTTTAAGTTTGTGGTGAGGAAGAAAGGAAAATAAATAAGAAAAAAAAAAGAAGAGGAAAGCTACGGGAAGGAAGCAGAAAAACAGAAAATGAAAGAGGATTGGGCAAATTGCCCAATCGAAGAAGAAGAAGAGGAGACCAAATGAGGTGAGGAGAGAGGAAGGAAGCTGACCAACCAGAAAGCAGGAAAGGAGGAAAAGGAGGAAGAAGAAGAGGAGAGGATCGGCCGAATCCTAACAACCCGCGCACGACCCGGTTTTCGACCC
>JADOBS010303140.1:0-16898 GCA_015708375.1 Cydonia oblonga
GAAGGTTGGGGGGATGGGAGGGGATGGTTGCCTAGATAGAGAGAGAATAGAGAGAGGCGAGAGAGAGAGGTGGGTCCAAAATTTAATATAAAAAAATGATTTAATTTTTAATTTTTTAATATTTAATTATTAAAAATATATTTTTTTAATTTTTTAATCCAGTTGGCAAAGTTCTAAAAGGCGCTAGGCGCTGTCGGGTGGCGAGATGGGGCCTAGCACCTAGGAGGCTATGTGGGCCCTTAGGCGGATTTAAGTAAATATATTGTATTTCGTGTAAATAAGTGTCTGTTTATACTTAAAATATATATAATTTCGTCATAAACTAGAAAATAGAATGACATATATATTATGAAGTATTGGAACATAATGAAAACATAGGGAGCAAACATATAATGTGTGTTTATTAAGTGTTCAATAAATCTCTTACAATTTATTGGAAACAATAAAATGTAAAAGGACAGTTATCTATTTTTTTTTTATCTAAGTGAGTTGCAACCTAGGCAGGTGTCTAGGCGGGACTGGGCGGGCGCCTTAGCAGGTTTGGACGGGCTAGGTTGGTGCCTAGGCGGTCTAGGATTAATCGGGGAAATAACCAACCGCCTAGCGCCTAGGCGGCGCTAGACGGAAATTTTTAGAACAGTGCCAGTTGGACTAAGCCCATCTTAAGCCACGTCGCATTTAATAGAAAAATTAACAGAAAAATTGACGGAGGTCTGACATTGACACAAATTCGTAAGATAAGGTATGACATTGTCAATTTTAAAAGATGAGGTATGAAAGTGTCGTGACACCAATAATTGAGGTAGTTTTGTATAATTTACCCTTAATTTTAAATAAAAATTTTTATAATGATTTCTGATCTCACAACGTACGATAAACATATAAGATGTTAAGAGAAAATCTGGTTAACATCCAAATCCATGAACAAACCACTTCTGAATCCTGATATAGTTTCGTCTAAAAGGGATATTCCGCCATGTTGCTTTTTGCTCTTCGAATATGTGTTTCCCAACTGGTCAAAGTCCACATTTTCGTGTTCACCCAAAAAAAAAGGTCTATATTTTCATTTAAAAAAAAGTTAAATAAAAAGTTAAATTTTTAAGGAAAAAAAAAAAACCTTTAACGAAAGCTTCTAATACTATTTACTTTAATAAAAAAAATTATATTTTTACACTACGAAATCAATTCCGATACCTTTTATTTTACCTTTTATTTTCTCTTTATTATTCCCTCTCGTTGTTCCTTATTGAATCATCTTCACATAAAAAAGCTCCATTTGTTTCTCTGCAAATCCGCCATTCTGCATCTCTCTCTCTCTCTCACTCTCTCCGATGATCTGCATTTTCCGAACCTGGTTTCGAAATCGTTCCTAGCTCGCTCATTCTCTCTTTCTATATAAATAACATACACAAATAGAAAGTGAATGGAGGGCGTTGCCCTCTCTGAAGATCTCTCCGATTCCACTCAGCGTTCCGACTGGGACAGCGACCAGAGAGTCTACTTCATTCCCTACAGGTCTAGCTCTTTTGACTCTCGATTTCGTTTGCGTTTTCCACTTCCCACACCACTGCATTCACCAATCCAAGCTGGTTTTTTTTGTCATAATTTTTTTTCCATCAAATATTGTATGCATTTTAGTTTATGGGAATTTTCCAGAATTAGAAATACTTGGGTTAGATTAGGAATTTGGATTTTAGAATTTTGTTGTTAGTATTGTTTTTTTTTTGAATTCTAGATTTGGGAGTGTCTGAATCGTAGGGTTGTGATTGGATTTATGCACGGAATGTTCATATGCGAATTGGGTTTTCAGTTGGTGGAGAGATGCAAAGGAATCGGTTTTGGGCGATTCGGATGGGAAGAGAGGGATTTTGTACGTGACATCGCAGGCTTCTTCCTATGCTGGCCCTATGAAGCTTATCAACAACATTTTCAACTCAGATCTTGTGTTCAATCTCAGGAGAGAGGATGATAGTGTACAGATTGGTGAAAATGTCGAAATCGGTGTCTCAGGCCGAGACTACGCATTGGTGGCCGGAGAAATGTGGGTTCGGGCACTCAGATGGTGAGTGCTTTTTAGATTAGCCTTTTTTGCCATTTTTATGACATGGGCTGTTTTGAATATGATTGGAATGAAACAAGAGCCAGGTAGTAAAGAGAAGTACTCAAGTAATCCGATGTGGTCCTTTTCCCCCCAGAATGATCTGTGTTTAATGTTTGCCACTTTTGCTTTAAATGCTTTTTAGTCACATGAATAGCTGGCAGTACAGTCCTGTGCCCAAACTTGATTATTGTTGTACATTTTACATGACATTCACACGCATTTGTGGCCCTGTAATGGTATCTCACATTTAAGAGGTGTTTTGTTGTCTTATATTGAAATGGATTGATGTGAGTTGTTAATTTTTATTTCCATGAATGCTGCAAGGAATGTTTTGCAGGTGTTTAACTGCTTAAATTTTTACCCTTGATTTGGTTCTACTTCTAGATTAGGCAGTTGAAATTTTAACCCTAACCTTCTAAGAGAAATAAATTTTGAAAAAGATTGATAGTTCTTTGACTAAACTGCAGCAACTTAATTCCTTTAACGTTATCCTCATTCCAATTATGCAGTGTGAAAATACTCCCCATCTGTTAATAATTTGAGAACAGTTAACGCTTGCTCTTGCATTAACACTCGAAAAGCAAACCTTTTGAGCTCTCCGAGGTATGTATAATGGAATTTTGCATATTTCAAAATGACTAAACCCCCTCCAAATGTTAAGGCAGTCATAATAGTTATATTGTTTGTAATTAGTATTTCCAATTAACCACATTGTTGATCTCAGAGTTCTGTGGCAATGAATCAATTTGGTATTTTGGTAACTCATGGAATACCATAAACACGATGCATTTCCCTCAGTCTGAAAGTCATGGCATACTATTAAATTTTAGGGGATACACATAATTTGTTGAGTATCTTAGCACTCTCCGACTGTTGTCTACATGTAGGCATAGTGATTCTAAAACTGCGGTGAAGGATGGTAGGAGTTTTTCAGCTGCGGAAGATGACATCACCGATGTCTATCCACTGCAACTCAGACTTTTTGTTTCACGAGAAACAAATTCATTGGGAGTAAAGGTTACAAAAAAGGTCAGTATATGTACTTAATGTCTTGTTTCTGTTTTTTATATTCAGGTTTTTATTTTGTTTATTTTTAGCCTTGGATTCTTAATGTTTGGATGACTAAGATTTGAACTTCTAATGATGATAGGTTTGTGTGAACAATGTGCATGTGGGCCATCTTTTGGAAAAGTTTTAAACATGAAAAATAATGTCACAAACATACATATTAGCTAGAAAAAAGTCTGCAACATCAGTTTACTAGCTGCGTTACAGTATAGATAACGTTTTTCTCCCCCAAAAAGTATACAGTTAATGACGCAAGATATCATAAAAAAATTTCTTCCATTTTGGATGGATTCCCACTTTCAATTTATGCATCTCTCACGCTTTTCATCTTTCCCATTATTTTCTTTTAACTTACAAATGAAAAATGTTGATACATGAAATTGATTTATTGCTGAACCTACTATCATATATATGCTTTTAAACTGTTATTCAACAACGTGTTTCTAACTTCTGATGAATTTTTTTACTTTGACTTGCACTGCTTTGTGAACAAGTAAAGGATGGAAGAGTATTTGTAATTATGAGTTCGTTGGGCTGCACCTTTTCTTTATATTCTTTTGGTGAACAACCTACGTATTATGAGAATCACATATATTCCCACATCGCATGGTAGTATATAATGTCCTGAGCCTCTCCACCATTTGCCCATTGGTTTTGAGTTGGATACTTTGATTCTCTCATGGTATCAAAGGATGCAATATATGTGTCAGGCCCAAAGGCTTCATCTACTTGCCACAGCACCCAATTTAGGTTGTCCACATGTTTGGCTCAAGGTGAGTGGGCACATCAAGAGAATCCCACATTGGGAATTTAAACCCTTTCAAAGTAGTATAAAGTGTTTTCGGCTTCTCATCCATTGCCAATTGGTTTTGGGTTATATGCTCTATTTTTTCACATGCAAAATATAATCTGCTGATTCTGATTATTGCGGGATTCCTTTGTCTTCCACATCTTAAATTGATGTTCTATTATTTCCTTTGTGCGTTTCTCTTGTAGGATAATCCAGTCGAGTTCTTCAAGAGAGCCTGCAAAATCTTTAGTGTGGAGTCTGAGATGGTAGTTAAGTTCATTATTTAAATGTGTTCTGTTATCAGGATAAAGTGGATGGCTTTTTAACCTCTGTTATTGCACCAGTTACGCATCTGGGACTTTTCGGGGCAGACAAACTTATATTTTATAAATGAAAGAGCCAAGTCTCCTAGAGATTTTCAACAGCAATCAGATGAGGTAGGTGGCAGCTTGATACAATACATTTGTTAAAACTTAATTCATACTCATCAATTGTTGCTACACTGCATACTCCAGAATCTGTTTCATGTTTCTCAAATTGATTACTATTCTTGCTGTCTTCTCATTTTTTTTATTTTTATCATTTTGGTGCACAATATCTTATGGATGTAATTTTATGTATGATTTTGTCCAGATACTGTTGGAGTTGCAAGTTTATGGGTTGTCAGATTCCTTGAAGTGCAGGGAAAGGAAAAAAGATGAGATAGCCACTCAACATTCTACCATCACAAATTCCCGTTCTGGTGCTTCAGTTATGATGAATGGTTCTGCTGGAATCACAAATTCTAACTTCATCCGTTCATTATGGGGAAGCTCTTGCGAAACCGGTTCTTTAGGATTGACAGGATTACAGAACCTTGGAAATACTTGTTTCATGAATAGTTCCATCCAGTGTTTAGCACACACTCCAAAGCTTGTTGACTATTTTCTTGGAGATTATGGTAGAGAAATAAATCCAGACAATCCGTTGGGCATGAATGTATGTCATATTTCGATGCACTATTCATAATTCATGACCTGATGTTGTGCGATGAATGTGGTAGTGAGATATTCCTCACTTCATCAAGTATATCTATCTTTTTTTACTGTATTTTAACTTTATGTACTCTTTGTCAGGGGGAGATTGCTTTAGCTTTTGGAGATCTGTTAAGGAAGTTATGGGCCCCTGGAGCAACTCCAGTAGCCCCAAGGCTGTTTAAGTCAAAACTTTCTCGATTTGCTCCACAGTTTAATGGATTTAATCAACATGATTCCCAAGTTAGTGGCGTTTCTTGTTTCCAGAATTGCTTTTGTTTGCGTTCCACATTTACAAGGAGTTTTCATTTATCATACCACACTATTGTAATAGGAGCTCCTGGCCTTTTTGCTGGATGGACTTCATGAAGATCTTAATCGTGTAAAATGCAAGCCTTATGTAGAAGTCAAGGATAGTGATGGTCGATCAGATGAAGAGGTAGCTGATGAATATTGGGAAAATCATTTAGCCCGCAATGACTCAATAATTGTTGATGTGTGCCAAGTGAGCATCTTTCTCAGATTTGTCTTTTTCTTCCACTCTTTGCCGAATTAAAATCTGAACAGGAGTGCAAATTGCTTACTTTTGTGATGCACATGATGATGAGCCTTGCAGGGTCAATATAAATCAACATTAGTTTGCCCTGTTTGCGAAAAGGTCTCTGTTACATTTGATCCATTTATGTACCTCTCGCTTCCATTGCCTTCAACAATGATGCGGACAATGACTTTATCAGTTGTCAATACTGATGGCCATTCTCAACCATCTCAATATACCATTACTGTACCCAAGCATGGAAAACTAGAAGATCTCATCCAGGGTTTAAGTGTTGTATGCTCATTGGGGATTGATGAAACCTTTTTGGTAGCCGAGGTATTTTTCAGTATTAGAATATCTGATAGGAGTTCCTTGAATGCTGGTGATATTGGATGATACACACACAAATGTACAATATATATACACTTGTCCTTTTGTCCATATGTTGATCTCTGAAGCTATATAGTTCTGTGCAGATATACAACAATCGCATTATACGCTATCTTGAGGAACCAACTGATTCATTATCTTTAATTAGAGATCAAGACAAGCTAGTTGCTTATCGGTCGATGAAAGATGTTGAGCAAGTCCCTTTGGTTGTGTTCATGCATCAGCTGATGGAGGAGTAAGTATTATCTTCATTTTGAATCTTATTTTATTGTAATATTATGTATGCAAGTTTCAGACTTAGGGTGTAAGACTGTGAAGGACTTCTTTTATACTTTACCTCAATCATATATTCATAATGGATGATAACCTGTGTCAGTAATTTAAATGTATGGGTAACCACCTGTGTAAATAAATATAAATTAAAAAAATAAAGCAACATGTTCTATAATCCAATTATATATATTCCAAACTTGTTTATGAATTTTTAGTTGCCTACTAGGTTCACCTGCGCACAGAGCTTGCGTATGATTTCTTTTGAGAATCACAGTAATTTTAGACCAACTACAAGGTCGACCAAATCACATTCATTGCATGGATGTGAATGGCTTTTGCTGTCTCTGTTATAGTTCGTGGTCCTTACTGTTTGTCCTTTTGAGATAAATCTTAGAACCGTAAACATTTTAATCTGTGAGAATTTTCTTCAGACGTATGTGGCAGTTTAGTTGTTCATGCAAATGAGGCTAGAGTAATCCATTTTAGACACCGTCAGGTAAGATTATAAAAACAACAGAGACTTCTTGACATCAGCAATGATATTGACATGCTACGACAATCTTAAGCTCTCCTAATGTTTGATTGCTACCTGATATTCTTATGACTTCGGGAACAGATACAATCTGAAATCCAAGCTCTTAGGAGACTTGAATCTGGGGTTTGCATGTAACCTGTTGGGCTTCTCATGGCTTGGACCGGTTTTTTTGTAGAATCAAACCGGATTCACCACTTTAGGTTGCATGGTCTGTGGCCCAATGATAACAATATACATTGGAAAATGAGCCTGCCTATTCATTAATTTGGAGGATGGCAATGTGTTTAGAACAGTTCAGAAAGGGTACTTCTGATTTGAGGGCTCAGTGGAGATGAAAGAGGAAGGAAGGTGGAGGCTAAGAATCAAGGGGGGATGTGAGGCTGTGACCATGAGAAGGGGTGATGTCCCTGTGGTTTAAAGTGTGGCAGTGCAAGAGATTTGAGGTGGCAGATGGGTCGGAGCCTTGGAGGAGGGCATATTCAAAGAGGCTGCTGGAGAAATTAGAGACGGATTTGCTGTCTTTTTTGTTGGTAATCAGTAAAATAGAAAATAACCGCCAGGAGACTGTCCACATAGTAATATAATATGCTTTTTCACCTATAAACTAAGTTTAGTTTGTTGTTAAAAATAAGCCATTGAGTACTATAATATGCTTTTTCTTTATGTTATTCCCTACGAATGGCTTAATTTTATATGAAAGTTGAGTCACCATATAAGAATATGTCAAATCTGGAAGACCAGAAAATTTAGTGGCTAGTTGGAACAGAGTAGGTCACCATATTAGAACCAATCAGCCACTAAATTTTTAGCCAAAGCAATATGGGGGTGTGTTCATCTTTTACACCTATCATTTTGACCCCTATAAGTCGTAAGTATTAAGACAAATAAATTTGCACTCTGATATGTTCTTTTCTCAGATTATTCATGATCTCTTTAATACTAGTAATTATTTCCATAACAGCTCCCTCAACCATCTTATTTGCATAACACACAGATCTTTCATTTCACATTTCAATAAGAATTTTTATTGTTCTTGTGACATTGTCTGCCCTCAACAATCTTATTTCTTCTATATTGTCAGGCAGCACGTGCATGGGAAATTGACCTCTGGCTTTGGAATTCCTCTTGTATCAAGACTACCCAATTCTGCTAGCGGATCCGATATATGCAATTTATACTTAAAATTAATAAAGCCATTTAAAACACCCCCAAAAGATTCCCAAGAGTGTTTTGATAGTTCAAGGGGCACCATTCTTGAAGAAGTCACTAGAACAGAGGATTCCATACCTCCTGTTATAGACGGCGGTGTGGACCCCTGTAATGGAAATGGGGCTGACTCACCCTTTGATTCTGAATTTCAATTTTACATAACAGATGAAAAGGGAATTTCCAAGGATAAAAAGATACTAATGAAGGAGATAGTAGAGAGGGAATTGACTAAGCGGTTGAATGTTCTTGTATGTTGGCCAAAGAAATACATCGAACAATATGATACTCGCCTTCTTAGCTCATTGCCAGAGGTTTTCAAGACCGGCCTCTTTGCAAAAAAACCTCAAGAGTCTGTTTCTCTGTATAAGTGCCTTGAAGCATTCTTGAAGGAAGAGCCTCTTGGACCAGAAGACATGTGGTCAGTGAGCCTTTTATTTTTGGCTTTAAAAGCATTTGTGTATACCTAGGAGTTGGAAGAGCTGAAATATGTTGATATCTAAGGGTGTATTCACTTGCTTTTTGGTATAGCCAAAGAGCATTTGGTATGTTCTGTGAAATTGTTATTTGTTTTACTCATTCCAGTACTTTTGACCTCAAATTTGGTATGAGATCTGATTTTTTCTGTAGTTTATTTATTCATTCATTCATTTATTTGTGGATTAGGATTTAAAGCTCTTCTGTCTGATTTAAAGTCATTATTATTGCTTATGCAAATACATTTTCAGGTTGCATGTGAGGTCGTTGACTTTTTTATTACAAAATTTTGACTTCTTGTCCATCATGTTTGTTCGAATGAATTTTTTATAAATAGTTCCTTACATATGTTAAATCAGTAATTTTTATGTCTATCACTGTTATCACAACACCCTCGTCTACTCATCGAATATTGGTAATTGATCTTTTAATGCTCAAAATAGTGGTCTTTCAAGCGTTGTTATTTTTGCTCAGTTTTCGGAATCGACACCCTCAGAAAGTGGATAAAGTATATTCTCATGGTTATGAAGTAGAACTGTGTATTTGGAGTTTTACACGACCTCTTATCCTTTTATTAGTTATTAGATTGTGAGAACTTGCTGTCAAGTTATTTCTAATGTTAGTACTGTTATTACTATTTTAGGTATTGTCCTGGCTGCAAAAAACACTGTCAAGCCAGCAAGAAGTTGGATCTATGGAGACTGCCAGAGATCTTGGTCATTCATTTGAAGAGGTTCTCATATAGTCGGTTTTTTAAGAACAAGCTAGAGACATATGTTGACTTCCCTATCGACGATCTTGAGTTGTCAACATATATTGCCCACAAGGGTGGCCAGTTATGTAATCGTTACATGCTCTATGCAGTTAGTAATCACTTTGGAAGCATGGGAGGCGGTCATTATACTGCATTTGTCCACGTAAGTGGCGTTTCTTGCTCAATGTTTATTTGAGTTACTATTTTCTTATTTTCTACTCTTTAATCTGATGAACTTCCATATACTATATTTTTAGTTATTTTCTTGACTCAATATTTCTCTGTTTCAAACACAACGAATAAAAGCAAAAATGTTTCTATTTCGAACTCTTATATTATTAGTTCACTTGGTCTAGTAATACTATTATCCATTTGCGGAATAAATCTAGCATGATGCAAGCCCTTAGCTGGGTTAGGCTCCCCGGAACTAGGTCCTAGTTTCCACCGTTTTCAGAGTGGTTCTTTGGTGGTGCACTAAGGAAAATAGGTTTCAATGTTTTGTAGCCTACTCTAGAAATCTCACAAAGTGTGTGCCCACTCTTTGATCTTAGTCCCACATTAGTGAAGTGTCAGGAATGGAGTTTGCATGGTTTCGTTGCGCCTCTGCAGCTAAGAGTTGATACACTTGGGGGTTCAAAACCTTTGTAACCTCTCTGATCTCCCATTGCTGTAGATTATTGCATTGGAATCTCCAGTATGTTAGGTAAATAATTTGAAGGCATGCAATAAATATAGTTTTGTACCTGACATTGTGTAATTTGTAGATAAGTTGAGGCATAGATTCCTATTATTTCCCTTTTCTTGTATGGTATAATTTAATGTGTACGTTAACTTATGTTGGTTGACACAGAGCGGTTTAACTGTATTATTTTTCTCATGTAGCATGGGGGTGATCGGTGGTATGACTTGGATGATAGCCACGTTAAACCTATCAGTCAGGACAAGATAAAGTCTTCATCTGCTTATGTTCTTTTCTACAGAAGAGTTGTGCAAGTGTGATATCAGAGTAGAGACGCATCTTTGAAATCCCATTTGAAGATCAATCTTGTGGAATATATATAGTTTTTCACCTCAGTCCTCCTAGGTCCTAGGACCAACCACAGAAAATGCCATTCTTTTGCCTTTGGCATCGATTAGTTCAGAAATTTCCAGCATGGCATGGATAGAAAACGACGACGTGCCGAAGATGATTGTAACATAGTAGCAAATTGAAGCGATGAGCGACGTTTACTACCCTACCCGACTGGAGAGATTTCTCAAAGGGTCTGCTCTATCAAAGTGTAATTTTTGCTTTTAGATATTGCTGATGAGATTGGTATTATTAGATATTCAATGGGCTGGGCAATTCGTTTATTTGTAATTTTGTGTTAGCATTTAGGCCATCTTCGTTTCTCAGTCATCTTGTAACCATGGACCGCTGGAACAAGGTACTGCACTGCCGATGACCTTGGGTTGTGTGGCCCTAGTTCTTCCCTTGCGGCTGAAGGA
Source organism: Cydonia oblonga (assembly GCA_015708375.1). Taxonomy (NCBI): domain Eukaryota; kingdom Viridiplantae; phylum Streptophyta; class Magnoliopsida; order Rosales; family Rosaceae; genus Cydonia; species Cydonia oblonga. Next base: position 10,634 of record JADOBS010303140.1, read on the forward strand.
AACGCCCCGCGTTGCGCTGGTGAACTTGCCCCAAGTAGGAAGAACGAAATATGTCTTCTTTTATTTTTTATCACTGTTTTAAATTTATGTCTAGGTGTTTGAAAATTAAGAAAATGCGCCTAGACCTGTCGGCGTCCGCCTAGGTCGCAACTCACTTTGATAGAAAATAGATAACTTTAATTTTCCATTTTTTTTCTTTTTAATAAATTGTAAGAGACTTGTTGAATACATAAATGAACACATATTATATGCTTGTTCATCATGTTTTCATTATGTTTCAATACTTCATAATATATATGTCATTCTATTTAATAGTTTTTTTTTTTATGAAGTTATATATATATATATATATTCAAGTATAAGCAGACATTTATTTATATGAAATATACTAGATTTACTTAAATCTGCCTAGGCACCTGCCTAACCGCCTAGGCGCTAAGCCCTAACTCACCGCCCAACTAGCGTAGAGTGTTATTTAGAACCTTGTTTTTTATTGGTTGGTGATGAAATAGGGTATGAAAGAACTGTCTGATTTTTTATACCATGAAGCAAAATATGTTCATCTAATGAAAGAACTGGTTGGTTATTTGTATAATTTTCATTTGTTTTTTCTATTAAACAAGTCCTTTTGTTATTATTTTTCAAACTTTAAGTTTCATTAATTGTTCATTTCTGTATCTGGAGAACAACTTATTTGGCTTGGCTCGAGTATACCGTGACGTGGCTTTACGTGTCAATCAAATTGTCAATGAAACGAGGGCATGTATTGATTACGCAACTTGGAGGATGCAAGCATGCATGTATATAATTTTGATTAACATTGAAGGTGATTCCAAGATCTTGATACATGCAATTAACAAATATATTCAAGTTCCTTGCCAAAGTTTATATATCGTCAAGGACATTTGTGCATCAAATTCCTAACTATTCAATAAATCATATCTTCCGAGAGGCCAAAATAGCAGCAGATTTTGCTACATTAGGACACAACTATAGTCTAAATTGTAGGAAAAATGTTTAATCAAGATTGACTACATTTGAACTTGTGGTACATTTTGTTTTTTATTTTATTTGTAATATGTGTTTCTTGATTAAAAGAAACACAACATAATTATATTTAGAGCACTATGTTTTCTTCTCTACTATGTTTCAGTACATTTGGTTTTATGGCATATTTGGATTTCTTGTACATTTTGTTTCTATATACATTTAGAATCTAAACGTATAAAAAATCGGTATGTTTATTTTCAAATGTACCACAAGTTTTAAATACATTTTTTATATAACTATACAAAAATTAAAAAAATTACTGAAGTTTTCTTATTAAGGTATCAATGACTTTTTTAAGGAAGGATGAACTAATTAAATATAATGACAGAAATTAAAAGTTATTTTTTTGTGATAATGAGGAATTAGTTAAATTAATCTTTTTATTAGAAAAAGTCACGAATTTAAAATTTCTTAATTGTAAGAAATTAGTTGTTTAGCTAGCTTAAGAGAGATGTGTGTGTGTGTGTATAACTATAAAAATGTTGAGTTGATAATTGATCAAAGCATTTTAATCAAATTTTATAAAGCAACATATGTTTAGTCTAAAATAGTTTTAAAAATGTACGGCATTCTAATTATTCCTTTTTATTTTTCCACCAAGATTAAAAATGATTTCTGTCTGTTTCAAAATTATGTCTTTACAAAGCTTTCTCTTTCTCTACGATACTTGTATATTGGTATATTTTTCAGAGGTATCAATGAAAATGACAGTTGTAGTCATAGGTGGATGGAACGCACATGAGCTTCCGAATTAAACGGATGGGATCCTCTACGAATTCTCCTTTTTAGAATCTTATGGATCAATTTATTTTGGCCGGTTTACCGTACATTATGTGACCCAATTTCGTTAGATATTGTTTGTATTCAATTTTAAATAAAAAAAAATTCAAAAAGATTTTTAACCTCAGGATGACTAATGAATAAATAGAATGAAGTGATCCCTAGATCCTCACAAAGAGAATTCGGATTGTGGGGATCGAAATAGGACCCTGTTCCCTATTAAACAAGAATTTCAGAGAGCATCCATCTCCATGTCTCAGTCTCAGTTCAAACTTGTCTCAAATCGAAAAGCAAGAAGCTATCTTCTGATATTTAGACATTGGTAGTTTTATCCAGATCAAAGCCCTCACATTCCCTCCCTATCTAGATCTTAATACTGTAATTTGGCACTTGTTTAATCCAGATTCGTTATTGATAACCTGTAATCGTTTGTACTATATCTGATCATATATTGTAAAATGTGTTACGTTTGATATGTTGTGAGTACGTACATTTCCGTTACGTAGTCAAGAAATTCTAAAATACAAGTTCAACAAATATGAGAAGGAATCCATGAATTGGAATGGTGAAGAGTACAAAGTGAGTAAAAAATGGATGGCAGTTGTGGAACTGTTAGCTTCAGTGAGGTCTGCGGAATCAAGTGGTGATATTTCAAGCTAGAACTTGATAATTCGACCGTCGATCGAGCTTGGATTTGATTCTAATCGATCCCAGGTGACATTTCTATACTTTGTGAAACCTCTGTTCTTCGTTTCCAGAATTCGGCGAGGAAGTCCGGCGAACCCTCGTCGAATCCGAGGTGGATTCGAGATTCGACTCCACCTTGCCAAATTCTTTGTTTTGGTAAGTTTTATGATCTATTCATGTGATTTTGCTTGAAATTGGTAATGGAAAATCTTGAGTAGCCTAGACAAAGGCAAGGCGCCTGTTGAAGAGACACACTCAAAATTTCTGTGAGTGGATCCCTTCAAAGTGTTTTGATTAAATTGTTTTTGATAAAGCATAACTATTTTAACGTAGTCTTGGAGGTGACTAAAATTACTGAATGGTTAGATAACTATTTAAATGATTTAATTAGTATTGGTGATTTATTTTCACCTCATGGATCCTTATATATCGAATATAGCTATCTATGGCCTTAGGATGTTTGCAAGTGATTATACATTTCTAGTAGAGGCTAGATGTACTAGTACAACTGGTAGTTGATTTAACTAGTACATGCTAGCAATGTACAGGTACAAGCCCGTACACACTTGCGTGTTGCACTCATACTGGTAAATGCTAGTATTATTTATTGAGTTGCTCTGGTATGACTTCTAATTGAACATGATTTCCTGAACTATATATTGTAGCAGATAGTATTACGTAGTTTTAAACCATATGAGGTTTTCCAAAATGGGGGTTAGTTTGTTTGAAATGATTTTGACTAGATAAATGATTATGATCCACTTACACTTTATTTTTTGCTCCCTCAGGACCTAGCGAGATCAAGGTGGCATCTGATGATGTGTGGGCTTAGCAGTAGTGCAATCTTCCTATGGGATAGGGTGATTCCTCGTGTATTATGTTTTATCTAGTTGTAATAATACATGATCATACTTTCAATTATGCTAAGCACAACACATATTTTGTTATTACTGTTGTATGCACTATTGTTATGCTCTAAACTGATGTGATAATAATGGGGTTATTGAAACCTAATGTGTCCCCAAGTTGGGAGCTTGTTGTAGTGACTTGCAGGATAATTTTAGTACTTAATAGTAATGAGGTTTTTAGTTCAAATTTATTCACATATTTATTGCCTATGGTTTCGTCATCATATTAGTGATGTTTCGTTATTATTTTGGTGATGTTACATTATCAATTTGGTAATGACCAGCACATCTTTACTCTTAGTTTGATGGTTATTGGGATCAAAGTTTATCAATTACGCCTTCTTCCGTGACTCTGCATAATTTTGATTCCAACATTTATGACAATACAAGCTAAAGGCAACCAGATTTTCCATTAGGAATTATTGGTAGCTCGTTGACTTGAAAATTGTGGAACATTTGCAATGCCCATGTATAACAAAAGTTGTCCCATTCAATAGTAACTTAAACATATGTAATCCCATCATCAAAATTATTTTATTCTAACGATTTAACAGCTTTGAGTCCACAGATGCTAAAAGTTGTAAAATCGTGAGCTTCTAAAACTAGATCAGAAGCTTGCTCGGTTCTATAAAATTATGCAACATACAACATGCATTTATAATCTTAACTTGTATTTTAATGTCGAAAAAGGAAGGTAATATGCTATGTTTTTTTTTAACAATCCATCAATAACATTCATTGTCCTTGAATGACGTAAATTATATAACTCATTTTAGCTTTCAAGTCGATGGTTTCCAACCTACTCTTTTAAGTGATATCTTGTTTTACGATGGGGTGCCAAAAACTATGTCCATTACTTTACCCCGTATCCAGAATATAATATTGATCTATGTTGATGCACAGAATCAGTGAGATTTTAGAACAATGTAAAGTGTCAAGTTTGTGACTTTCATTCGGTTGCTTCGGTCACCTAGTGATGATAATATGTAAAGAGATAGAGATGGAGAAGCAAACACAAGATGTATGTGGTTCACCCTAAATTTGGCTATGTTCACAAGGTAGATGAGTTCTCATTAATAGTGCAGGATTTACACAAATGCATAGATTCAAACCACTAATGATAATAATCGTTAGTGGATTCTAATGACTTGTTTAAGTACAATAATGACATTCGTCCTTAATTATAGAAGAATGGTCTTCTTTTATAGTTGAGGAGAGTCTCCGGCTTTCGTCCGCGGTCGATGCTGGATTCTAGAAGCTTTATTTTAACATTGACATGTGTCGTGATGCGATTGGCCTCTTGAGTGGAGGGAAACTCGTTGACCGGTGCTTGGTAGTTTTGAGATTGATCAAGTATGGTACAAACAATGCTCCCCTAAGTTCCTGAGGAAAGGTTCTCGGTTGGGGACTTGAAAAACCCAAGTCACTAAGTAATCACGAAACTTCTTAGTATCGAAGTGTAGTAGCATATAGTGGGAGTCCCTCAAATTTCAAAGCGCCAAAAGAGGTGGCTTGATATTCTTGAGTCATTGAAGAAAAAAAAAACTTCAAAAATTCTCTCCTCTTTTATTTTTTATTTTTATTTTTATTTTGGATGTAGCCCAAGTATATATATATTTTTGGGTAAATTACATAAAACTACCTCAATTATGGGTCGAACCATAATCTTATACCTCATGTTTTAAACATTGCAATGTCATACCTCAACTTATGAATTCATTGCAATGTCAGACATCTGTTAACTTTTCTGTCAATTTGATTGTTAAATGATGATATGAGTGGGGCCCACTTCTTCACCAATTGAAATAAATAAAAAATTAATTAATAAAAAACTATTTTTTTACAATTAAATTTATTAAAAAAATCTCCTTCTTTCTCTTTTTTTTTTCAAATGGGTTTTTCCGAAAAGGTGAACTCAAAGAGGGCCCACTGAAGATTGAATCGAAATTTGAAGACCCAATTGAAGGTTGTTCAGATGGGGAAGATTTTAGCAAAGAACAAGAAGACCAAGAATTCGAAAGGAAGAAAAAAAGCTTTTGTCGTTTTTTCTTTTTCCTTCATGTCGTCGAAGAACGTCTTGCTGTTAACTCGATACAGATCTACGACGTAAAGCCTTTGGTGAGCATATTTTGAGGCTCCCCGGTGAGAGCCGAGGAAACAGAGGTAAAATAGAAACTCATTCTTCCTCGTCATCCTTAAACCAGGCCCAATGCGGCAGGTCGACCGTCCAGGGCCCAAAAAAATTGGGGATACCAAAATTATTAGGGTGGTATATTTATATATGTTTTTATAAGAGTATAAATTTATAAAATTTGGTTTAGTGACAAAGAAATTTAACTAGAACTGGTGGTTTTGTTGTTTAAAATGAATGAGGAGTCTTAGGTTCAAAACACTATGTGTGCTTATTTACATTCCAATTTTTACAAATTTCTTTTAAAAACATTATAATTTCTAGAATTTGGCTAATGATCAAGAAGTTTAATTAGAACCCATAGTTTTTGTTGTTTAAAATTAACGAGAGATTCTAAGTTCGAAATGCTATGTGCATGTTTATTTTTTTCAATTTTTACAAATTTTCTATTTGGTTGTTAATTTATTTATTAGCTAGTAGCTATGTGGGTTGCTATTTTTAAATATAGAAAATTTCATTTTAATCCTCGGCAAAGATGACTTTTAGATTAAAACCATGAGTAAGATCAAAATCTAATTTTAATCCATTGATACATTAATAACCTCATTTATTAATTATATTTTGATTTTTTAATTATTTATCTTTTTCTTTCTAATTTTTAATGTATTAATTTTATTTCATTATAATTTTTATTTTCATTTCATTCATC